>JAUPMG010281282.1:0-18378 GCA_031762675.1 Pachysandra terminalis | reverse complement strand
CTTATGTCAATGTGCTTAGTCCTAGAGTGTTGAACTGGATTCTTGGAGATATTTATGGCACTGGTATTATCACAAAAGATAGCCAAAATATCCTGTACAATACCGTAGTCCTTAAGCATCTGTTTCATCCATAACAGTTGAGTGCAACAGCTAGCCTCAGCAGTTGATAGAGAAATTGAGTTTGGTTTCTTGATGTACCAAGACACAAGTTTGTTTCCAAGATAAAAACATCCTCCAGTGGTGCTCTTTCTATCATTTGCATTTCCTGCCCAATCAGCATCACTAAAACCTGCAAGACTTGGATTAGTGTCATTAGAGTATCAGATTCCATAATCAGCAGTCCCACTAACATATCTGATAATTCTTTTAACAGCAACTACATGTGATACTTTTGGATTTGCCTGGTATCTAGCACAGATGCCTACACTAAAACAAATGTAAGGTCTGGTAGCAGTCAAGTAAAGGAGACTCCCAATCATACTCCTATACAAACTTAGGTCAACAGAGGTACCACTCTCATCTTTTGTTAACTTCAGATTTGCTCCCATGGGTGTCCTCATGTGTTTAGCACTTTCTAAACCAAATTTCTTAACTAAGTTTCTAGCATATTTGCTTTGTGAGATAAAAATCCCATCCGCAAGTTTCTTAACCTGCAAACCTAGAAACTAAGTTAGTTATCCAACCACGCTCATCTCAAACTCCTTTTGCATTTGATTCACAAACTCATCTGTCTTGCCCTGAGAGGTCGACCAAAAATAATGTCATCAACATAAATTTGAGCAATAATAATTCCATTGTTGAACCTCCTAATGAACAATGTTTTATCTACACCCCCTTTCTCATAGCCCTTTTCAATCAGAAAGGTTGTCAACCTCTCATACCAAGCTCTAGGAGTTTGTTTTAGCCCGTACAGGGTCTTTTTCAATCTATACACACGATTGGAGTGATGAGGATCCTCAAAACCCTTAGGTTGCTCTTCAAATGTTTCCTCATTCAAAATCCCATTTAGGAAAGCACTCTTGACATCCATTTGGTACAGTTTGAACCCTAATAAACAAGTTATGGCCAGGAGTAGTCTGATTGATTCAAGCCTAGGTACAGGAGCAAAGGTCTCATCAAAGTCAATGCCTTCTATTTGGTTGTATCCCTGAGCCACCAACCTAGCCTTAGTCCTAGTAATGTTACAAAATTCATCAAATTTATTTTTGAAAATCCATTTGGTACCAATTACATTAGAATTTTTAGGTCTAGGAACAAGAGTCCACACATCATTCCTCACAAATTGTTCCAACTCTTCCTGCATAGCACTAACCCAATAATCACCAAGTAATGCCTCTTTAACATTTTTGGGTTCAATTTGAGAAGTGAAGCATACATACCTGACCATCTCTCGGTAATTCACTCTAGGCTTGTCTCTAGTACGCATCTCATCATTGATGTTCCCAATGACCTTATTAGCAGGGTGATTTTTTTGACAGCTGGATGTTGGCCCTCTGGTGATTGGATCAGCAATGTCAAAGGTAGTATTTCCAGATTCTGCAGGTTCTGTTGCAGAACTTGTTGCAACATTTTCAGCAACACCATCAGCAGCAGCAGCTTCTTCCTGCACTTCAGCTTCTTCAATAAGCTGATTATTGCTTCTTCCTTGGAAAAAGCTGCAAAATCTTTGAAATCATCAATCACAACATTAGCAGATTCCATAATAGTCTGGGTTCTCATATTGTAAACCTGGTATGCCCGACTATTATCGGAATATCCAAGAAACACTCCTTCATCACTCTTGGCTTCAAACTTACCAAGTTGATCACGGTCATTCATAATATAATAGGTGCATCCAAACACATGAAAATAACTTAGGTTAGGTTTCTTACCTTTCCAGATTTCAAATGGTGTTTTATACAAACCTGACCTCAGATAGACCCGGTTAACTGTGTAACAAGCAGTGTTAATGGCTTATGCCCAAAGTCTTAAGGATAGCCTTTTAGAATTCAGCATGACACGAGCCATCTCCTGAAGAGTTATATTCTTTCTCTCAACAACACGATTATGTTGTGGTGTTTTAGGTGCACAAAATTCATGAGCTATCCCATGCTCATTGCAGAAATTGATAAAAACAGTATTTTCAAATTCTGTGCCATGATCACTCCTAATTCTTACTATTTTACCAATGTTGCAACCTTTCTCATTTTTTAGTTTAATGCAAAAACTTTTAAATACTTCAAAAGTATCTGATTTTTCTCTGATGAAATCAACCCAAGTATATCTTGAAAGATCATCCACACACACAAAAATATACCTCTTACCAGCTGTACTTTCAACCTAAATTGGTCCCATGAGGTCCATATGAAGTAACTCAAGTACCTTTGTTGTAGTTATCTGTTGCAACACCTTGTGGGTTGTTTTCACTTGCTTGTCGAGCTGACATGCTCCACAGATTCTTGGTTGCTTCTTTCCAATGTTGGGAACTCCACAAACAGCACCTGTATTCACAATCTTTGTCAGATTTTTATAATTTCAATGACCAAGTTTTTGATGCCATAATCCTATATCATCAAAAGAAGTTTTGTGACAAGTGTGTGGGTGCAACAACATATAGCATTGTCAAATACTTGACACTTGTCCTTGGTGAATATCACAAACAGATCTTGATCACAAAGTTGACCAATGCTGATCAGGTTTGCTTTTAATCCTCCCACATGAAGTACATTTTTTAGCTTTGGAAACCCATCTACATCAAGTGTTCCTTTGCCAAGAACACGTCCTTTGACACCATCACGAAAAGTTACATGACCAACCGAGCAGCTTCTGTAATTCTTTAGAATGTTTTTTTCACCTGACATATGCCTGGAACAGCCATTATCAAAATACCAAGAATCAGTAGTACAAGCTTTTAAAGAAGTATAAGCAATAAAGCACTTAAGTTCAGATTTTCTTTGGCAAATCAGTCTTTAATTTAGGTGTCATTCTTGGTTAATTGACCAACATGTCCTTCTTCAATGCTTTAAGAAATTTAAAGCATCTAGGTCGAATATGTCCAGAAAAATTACAATAATGACAAGTAGGAACGAACCCTTTCAACTTACGCCTAGAGAGTGAGTGGATAGATTTCTTACCAGAGTACGGGAGAGGTTCAAGAGCTGATGATTCTTTCATAAACACTGTCCTTGAAGTTGAGCTTTCACCGGTACATCCTAGACCATGGTGATCACCACTTATCCTTCCCAATGAAAGCATGTGATCCAACTTGGTTGTGCCGGAAGTTAGCATCCTCATAGTCTTCTGGGTATTTTCCACCTCAGTCCTGGTTTCTATGAATTTTCTTTCCTTCTCAGCAACAAGGAATTCATAGCTTATTGCAGCCCTCTTCATTACTTCCTTTTCTCTTGTAAGTTTAGCAACTTGATCTTCCAGTGACTTATTCAATTTGCAAACCTTGATCCATTTGCTTTACATCTCCCAGTACGCCTTTTGGATAGCTTTAGTACTCAGTTCTTCATTGTCACTAGAGTCCTCAGATTCAGAATCAGTGTTGTCTGATTCTCCCGAATTTGTTGCAACATATTGTTCAACAATATTGACAAAACCCTGTCTCACCTCCTGGCTTGTGATGAGAGCAACATGATTGCTCACATGCTCTTCATCATTTTCCTGACTGCCATCTGACTCCTCATCACTCCAGGTGATGTTTAGACATTTACCCATTTTCTTGAGTGTATTGGCGCATTTAGATTGAATGTGACCAAACCTTTCACACTCCTGACATTTTATTCCCCTGCCTTTTTTCTTAGCATCAAAACAATTGTCAGCAGCATTATTTTTCTGAAAGTTGTTAAATCGTCGAGAATTTGAAAATTTATTTCTCATGTTCATCTTCTTCAAAATTTTGTTAAAAGTTTTAGTCAATAAAGCAAGAGATTCGATCATACCTTCCTTCTCATCAGACTCTTCTTCTTCCAAGGGATTCCGAACTTCATCTTGAAGGGGAATGTTTTTCTCCTTTCTATTTTACTTCAGATTCATCTCGAAGGTCTGCAATGAACCCATCAGTCCATCCAATCTCATAGTGCTTACATCATGGGCTTCTTCAATGGCAGTAACCTTGTATAAAAACCTTTCAGGTACTGACCTTAAAGTTTTTCTTACAAGTTTTGTCTCAGAATAATTTTCTCCAAGAGCAAAAGCTTCATTAGCTATGTCACATAGCTTAGAATTAAAATCAGCAACTTTTTTCATTCTCTTGCATCCTCAAATCTTTGAACCTAGAAGCCAACATCTGGAGGTTTAAGAGTTCTATAGTTGTGGTTCCTTCATGAGCAGTCTGCAGAGTGTTCGATGCATCTTTGGCTAATTCACATATAGAGATAAGCTTGAATTGATTTGCATCATCACCATTGAAAACGGCATTTAAGGCTTTTGAGTTATTGTTAGCCAAACGATCTTCATCAGCCGACCAAGTCTCCTCAGATTTGGGAATGATATTCTCCGCAGTGTCAGTTTGTGGTAGGATGAGTCCAACCAGTCAGTACTGCACGCCATGCTTTTTCATCAATTGCCTTGATGAAGACTCTCATTCGAGCTTTCCAATATGAGTAGTTCGCTCCATCCAACACTAGCGGGCGTGAAAGAGATCCTCCTTCCCTTAGAAAATTCATTGCCTTCAAACACAGATCTTGTACCAAAATCTCACCAAACTTGTTAATGATCCGCTCTGATACCAATTGAAAGATCTGGTTTTAAGAATTAATACAATGATTGTTAATTATTAGAATAATTACAATTATCTAAAGCATAATAAGATAAGAACACATGCAATTTTTACGAGGTTCGGTAAAAACCTACTCCTCGGGGCCACACCCAAATATTGAACAATCCACTAAGATATCAAGATTACAAAAACCAATCGGACTTACACAAAATAAAAACTCCCTCTTAATTTCTGTCGCCATCGTTTTGAATCATCTTCTTCGACCTGTTCAGCAAGCACCACTCCTCTTCAATGTCTGCATAGATGAACTCCCTTCATTCTGCAGACTGTCTTCTCCCAAAGACTCAAAGTTCTTCTTCCAAAGAACTGAAACCTTGAACAACTCAAGAATAATGAACCTAAACTCTAAGAAGATACATAACATATCTGCCCAGAGCTTTAAATAGAGCATATAGAAGATCTGCTCCAAATCCCAGATGAGTATTAAACTTAGGATGTTGTAACAATTGTTGCAACAATTACTGAACCGAGAGATCTGATTGACATGTGAGATTCGACTTTGAACAGTGAGATTTGATTCTGAAAGCAATGACAGAATCAACTTCTAAAACAGACTAAATCAAATCACAACTAAATATTCTCATTCAATCAAAATCTTGGGTTTTTAGAAAACCTAACCAAATCTAATAAAGTTGAGAAGGATTCCAACTTTAATTAGAAGTCTCAACTTTAATTAGAAGTATCCATTTTTAATTAGAAGTCTTGACTAAACTTAGAAGACTCTTTAAAATAGACGATTGGCCAACTGTAGGATGTCTCCAAAATCTTCTATAATCAACATGAATTTTGAATTTGCATTACACTTGAATTTCATTGCCACATATGCCAAAATAACTAACAAAAATCATTATGATTCTCCATTTTCTGTACAAAGAAATGTTGTAGACAACAGGTCGAACACTTCCACTTGCCAAATCACCACCAAGACATCACTTCTTCAAGTGTAAATTTGTGAAGGCAAACGAGCAACTTTTAGCACACAAACTACTGTTCAAACAACAAATTGAAAATTTTACATGTTAATGAAAATAGTATTACAATTACTTCATTAGTCTAACTAAAAAAAACTAACAAAATCCTAAGGTTGTGTTTGGCCCGGCTTGCGCTTATGGATAAGCACTCATTGGATAAGTTGCTTAATGGGAGCACTTATCTACAGCAACAATTAAGTGCTTGTTTGAAGAAAATAGTGTTTTGTAAATACATTTATTTAAGTGCATGTGAAAGTTTAAGGGTAAAATAGGTATTACAAAAATATTATTAAAGTTTAAAAATAACATTTATTTAAGTGCTTATGAAAGTTTAAGGGTAAAATAGGTATTTTAAAAATAATACTAAAGTGGTGAAATAGCTTAACGCATAAGAGCTTGGGAGAAGTTTCTCTCAGCAGCTTCTCCTTATTGGTAGCTATCCTCTAGTGCTTATGGGTAAGAACTTACATATAAGCGCTACCAAACACATATTTAATTTTACAAAGTACTTATATAAGCTATAAGCTGCAATAAGTACTTATAGAAGCCAGGCCAAACACAGCCTAAATATGGATAGGATTAATTATACTAAGGTAGCGGTCTTCATGTCTATGAGTTTACTCTCCACCATCATCAATCATGTTTGCAAGTCATTCAAGCTACCATGTTCTCTCAACTACATCATCCTTATTAGGTCTAGAATTGTTCTTGGATAGCATGTGAGTGTCATCACACCATTTAAACAAGTCACACTTTTTTCCTTCTCGCCCCTATAATTAAAACAAGGATATATCATTTTTTTGCTATCGTTAAAATAATTAATTAATAATACTTGAAATACCTACATATCTTCTATCACGTGAGTAATACAATCTGTTGGGGTTTGACTATGATTCAGAAACTCTAATTACGGCTCTTTTACTACAACTACACAACATGCTTTTCATTCTTATAATATTATTAGAACTCTGGGTAGATGAATTCATGGCTGCAATCAAAGATACATAATAATAACAACAACTTGTACATCTAATTTTATGATTCAAATGTTTAGATCACTTTACAACTAAAGAATCTATAGGTTGTAAAGTGATCATAAACCTAAGCATCTAGATGCTTTACAACTAAAGAATCAAGATGTTGTACATCTAATCTTCCGTTTTCACACGGTTTAGATCACATAGTCTAGGATGAGAATGATCAAAACCCCTTTTCTAAACATTAACCTTAAATGAATTCCTTTTCTTTTCTTCAAAACATTATTTTAGAAAAGTTGAACATAATCTACAAAGAATTAAAATAATCCCTAAACACCCAAATCCAATTCTTACAAAATAATTGAATCCCTTCTCTAAATACTCATTATTAAAATATTGTTTTTAGTCTTCATCCCTATAGAAATTAAATAACGAATCTACAAAGAATTAAAAGAATCCATAAACACCCAAATCCACTTCCTGCAAAATAATTGAATCCCTTCTCTAAATCGTCCTTAATTATTAAAACCTTTTTTTTCAATCTTCATCCCCATAGAAATTGAATCCATTCTCTAAATCTTCCTTATTACAAAAATATTTGAATCCCTTCTCTAAATCCTCATTATTAAAACCTTTTTTTTCAATCTTCATCCCCATAGCATATAAAAAAAATGAATCTACAAAGAATTGATAGGAATATATATGAAAACTATCGAGAGAGAGAGAGAGAGAAAGAGAGAGAGAGAGAGAGAGAGAGAGAGAGAGAGAGATTTACAGAGAAATCGAGTCGTTGTCGAGCTTCAGAGCTCTTTTTGTCATCGAGCTTTAGGGCTTCCATTGTCGAGCTCAAGCCTGAGACCTAACGTCGTCGAGATTGAGCCTGAGATCAATCAAAGTTGAGTTGAAGGGTGTCGTCATCGAGCAAGAAAACCTATACAAAGGTTTCAATTTCCATCTAAAATTTGAGAAATGAGGGTTGGGTTCGGGAAAGTAAAAAGGGTATTATTGCCAATGTCATTCTACATTTATTGTAAGAAGGGTAATTCAGTCATTAAAATAAAATTGAATTTATTCATTCAATGAACCGGACGGTTCTGTTACTAAAGGGGGTATCTTAGACTAGACAACAAACTGGAAGGGGACAGTGGGAATTCAGAAACGAGAGGGGGTTTGACTGACATTGTCAAAAACACGAGGGGACAAAATATAATTTACCCTTTAACTTGCAAACAAACGAAATGGGTTAAAAGGGCATCTTAGTCATTTCACTATAGAGTTCTTGAATGATCTTTAGATTCGACTGAGACTTCTTCTACCTTTGGGTTTTGAGCATCTACCATTTAGTCTTAGTTGAATATTTGAAGATGTTCTTCTCCCTCATATCATTGAGTTCTTTAGAGTTTGAAGATCGAGTGGATCATCCCTATACAAAAATAATAGTGTAAGCATAAAGCATATCAAACCAAGGTTCCAATAAAGAACAAAAACCAAAATCAACAAATATACATATATTTGTTGGAAAATTATTTTATGACCAAAAGGAATATTTATTAGGGGAAATTGTAGCTTTTAAAGATTAATTATAAGAAAAGATTTTTGAAAATTCTTGTTTGAGGTTTAGTGAGGACTTATAAAAATAATTGAGATAAAGACGCTTTGCAATGAAGCAGAGTGCCTTAAGTCCAAACTACCCTTCTTTATGTTTTTACCTTCTTCTTTTTTTGTTGAAGCCTCATTTCCGATTGTGACATAGATGTTCTTCGTTGCAGACATATAGGCCTAAACATTTGATTTCAGTTGAACCACGGCTTTATCCAGATCTCTAATTTTCGCTAAGTATTCATTTCCCAATGCGACTACGAATTCAATACCAGTATTGGCAAATGCACCAAGCATTCGATTCACTCAACAAACACTGATAGATCGGAGAAGTGAGATAACGTTTTAAAGCGGGAGAAGAATGTCTACAATCTGACCATAATTTATACCCATCAATGCAACAAACGCCAAAAATAAACAACTTTCTCCCTCACTTCCTTGTAATCAGACTTGTTCTTAGATTCCTCAAACCTACACATTCTCTTTCTAAGCCATCTGAGACCTCGATTCCACGTCAGAATGCACCGAATTCCGCACAATCAACGAAGGGGAAATGAATCAAATGATGATCTTTCGGGAAAGAAGCTTCAGATTCCATTCGTCCCTTTTTTTATGTTTGCTCTAAACTTCTTAAAATACGTCGACAAATAACAATTGATTTCGTGAGTAATTCACAGATTAGAAGTCCTCTTATCCCGAAACCAGATGATTCCCTTAACTTGCAACAACTTAAAGAAAAAGCCATTGACTAGTGCATCACTAGAAAAAGAAAAAGAAACCCTTAAATGAACTTTAAGCATACTTAAAATCCCTGAATTTCCCTATCAGTCTCCACCCTCTACACTTCCAGAAACTCAAAATCCTGCAATGCTAAATTCACATGAAATCAAAACTAAAGAAGACCCGAACCCTTATTAAGCCAAACCTCACTGAAAAGAAAAACTATCTTTTCTCTCGAACCTCAATAATTCTTCTCAGAACATCTCCCTTTCATTAGGATACCCCCTCCTCAAACCTCAATGAAATCCAAAGCATTCTTCATACATTACTAGAATATACTGAACTCCATGATTCCCTCAGAATTATGTATGGAAAGATGCCAATTACACCGGAGATCGTCTATTGAAGCGCATAGACGATGGGTGGCTCCAATTGGGTCAACAAGAATTTAAAAAAAAAAGGCTAAAACTAATAGGAAACAATCTTAATCATTAATTCCTCCCCACGTATCAAGCCTAGTGATTCCTCAAGTCTAGGAATCGTTTTAGCATATATTTCCTTTATTTCCGTCCATAAGTGTAGGAAATGATTTATTCTTCTTTCCATGTAAAGCTCTCTGTTTGTTTTTCAGTAATTGTATATAAACAAACAATACAGTAATGCAAAACACATCTTTCACCATACATTGTCCTCGCTCTTATATGGTATCAGAGCCTTCATTGGCTCTCACGAGTTTCATCCCTTGATCCTTGACCTATACCTTCTTGACCACACTGTTCTTTCTTACTGCAATTTCACCATGGTTGAAGAAAGCACTGTCATCTCCTCTCTTAACCAAATCATTACAAATACACCTTCTGGCCAAACCAATCTGATTGCTATAAACGCTGCCACACAACTCCCCTTGAAGTTAAGCCCGTCAAACTACTACTCTCGGAAAACCCAGTTTGATGCTCTTCTCTTTGGGTATGATTTACTTGGTTTCATTAACAGAACTAAGCCTTGTCTCCCTGTTGAAAGTTGAAACTGCAATTGATGGCAAGAAAATCTCAAACCCAGAACATACATTCTGGTTGAGACAAGACAAACTTTTGCTTCTTGGCATCATAGGATCATTAACCACAAAGGTTATTCCAGTGGTCCAATCATGCAATACCTCTACTGATGCCTGGAATCGTCTTGAAAACTCTATGCGAATCTGTCCTCATCTAGAACCATGGGGTTTGCGGAACAACATACCCTCATTAGTTGAGGTATACAGCCAGTTGTCGACTATCTTGCATTCATGATATTGCCGATGAGTTGGCTCTCATTGGAGAACCAGATCTGAATCAGTATCTTATTACTCACACCCTTAATGGATTAGGGTCCGAGTTCAAAGTAATCTCTACTGTTGTTCGGGCACGAGACATAGTAATCAGTTTTGATGAGCTTCTTGACAAACTTGTCGAATATGAAGCCTTTCGCTCCTCTAGAAATCTTGGCAATCTTACCGCCAATGCAGCTCGCTTTCCTTCCTCCAAGAATGGAAACCAAAATAATTATGGAAAGAAAACTTTTCAGAATCATCGGAGTAATCAAGGCCAGCGTCCACCTAACTCCGGTAACAACCAAGGAAACAATTACAATTCCACCAATGCTGGAAACAACAACACAAGTAAGAATCCTTTAGTGTTTTGTCAATTTTGTGAAAAAAGGGGTCACACCATGAGACACTGGTACACTACAAAGAATCTGTTCTTCCCTTCAAAGGTACCCACTACCAATCCGACTACGACAAATAACAATTCTTCTTCCAATTGGCGATTGGACTCTAGCGCCTCCCATCACGTTAACTCTGACTTCAATAACTAGTCTCTTCGCCAGCCATATGAAGGGCCAGATGATATTGTTATAGGAGACAGTACAGGTTTGAACATCACACATGTTAGAAAATCCACTCTCTCCGCACCTTCAACGCCATTTTCCTTATCTAACGTTTTGTGTGTTCCCTCAATGAGACAAAACTTAGTTTCTGTTTCTCAATTCTGCATTACCAATAACATTTCAATTGAATTTTTTCTTTCATATTTTTGTGTGAAGGATCTCACCACGGGGGCACCTCTCGCTTGGGGACGAAGCAAGAATAATGTTTATGAGTGGACCAACATCAAGACATAAATGCCAGTGACAAAGCAAGCTTGTATCGGTGTTAAAGCCTCCTTTAACAATTGGCATGATAGACTCGGTCATCCCACCTCGACAATCCTCCGTCAAATTGTTTCTAAAAATGATCTCCCAGTGTCTTCTTCTCTGTCCAAGTCATCATTTTACGATTCATGTCACTGCAATAAAAGCCATAAGTTACCTTTTGGCACTTCAAGTTTAAAATGTCGTTGTCCGTTGGACCTTCTTTACACCAATGTACGGGGACCTTCCCCAGTTCGATCAATTGATGGATACTCATATTACATTATTTTCGTTGATCACTTCACTAAATATTCCTAGTTATTTCCTTTTCTTACAAATCTGAGGTTTTTACCATCTTTCCAAAATTCAAGAGAATGGTTGAGAAATATTTCAAATCCACAATTACAACCATTTATTCTGATGGTGGTAACGAATATCAAGGACTAAAATCTCTATTTGAATCTCATGGAATTCAACATCTCAAATCTCCACCATACACTCCCCAACACATCACTTCAGCTGAACGTCATCATGGACACATAGTCGAAACCGATCTCACTCTATCACTTTGGTCTTTTGCATTTAAAACGGCGATATATCTCATCAATAGGCTTCCCACACCAATTCTTGAACATCAATCTTCGTTTGATTGCTTTTTTTAGCCCAAACCCAATTATTCCAAATTACAAATTTTTGGGTGTTTGTGCTATCTGTGGTTACGACCTTATACACAACATAAACTTGAAAAAAAGGTCCAAATCATGTCTTTTCCTTGGGTATTCAAATATCCACAACTCTTATGTTTGTTTTGAACCCACTGACCATAAATTCTATCTTTCTAGACATGTCCAATTCGTTGGGCATTGCTTTCCTTCCTTGTCCACGTTTGCTGCCAAAAACAAAATTAATTCCCATACTCTCTATATGTGGTCAGCACAATCTCCCACCCTTAAATCTCTCAATTCCGTCTCTAGCTCACCTAATCATACTCCCTCTCTATCGGTTGTTCCTTGCTTGCCACAACCGACTCCCCCAAATCATAATATAACACCAACTTTCTTGCCTACATCATCTCAATCAAATGACTCCACACCTCCTGATCCCACCAACCCAATCTCTCCTTTAACTCATTCCACCGCTCCTACAAAGTCAACTTCCAAGTCCCTTCCTTCCTCTGATATTGGGTCCTCATTAATCTCCCCAAACTTGTCTCCCCAATCTTTGTTAATGTAGTGACATGGACCCAACTGGAATAATTATAGATTAAATTATTAATTAATCTACTAATTACACACTGAGAATTTAATGAAATACACAAGGTAGGATTGGACTAATTAATAATTATGAAAATTTATAGACAATTGTTTAATTAATTAAGAATTAATATATGGGATGGACTTCTAATCTATGTGGACCAGAACACTAAAGCAAATGAATTGGGCTCAAAACCCAATAAGAGGTCTAATGGGACTTAAATAAGTAATTAAAAATAACAATAAGGTTAATTAAGGAATAATTAACACAAACAATCACATGATTGATTCTTTCCTTTGAAATTCAAATCATTCAAATTTGAATTATAGATAATCTAATAGATAGACTTTAAAGAGATTAGAATACCTAGAAGCTAGGAGGAGGAGAGAGAAACGATTCTCTCTGAGTTGGACGTCCAAAACAGAGGAAATGAAGGGAGGTTCTGGTTTAGAGTTGCAGAACAAGGAAAATGAGGAGACCTAGAGGGAAGAAGGGAAAAAAAAAAGAAATAATGGAGAAAAAGAGAAAAGCTAAAGAAGGCTAGTGAAGATGAGGAAGAGGTTGGTTATGACGGGCATGAAGAGAGTGAGGACGAGGATGACTAGCTAAAGGCAGAGGACAAAGGAAAGATAACATTGATTAAGCAACATCTCAAAAGATAGGCAAAACTTGAGGAAGAGTGGAACTATGACTAGGCTGTGAGGTAGGGATTCCCATCAATTTTACAATAGTTATATCCATAGATATTAATGACGCTATAGATATAAGTCGGGATGCATGATTTGATGATTTTAGGCATGATCTGAGATTTTAATGTGATCTTATAGCTTGTTGTTTGTGAACATTGAATAACATATTATGATTGCTTGTGTTTCTACATGATTAAGCCTGTTTAGATTTAAATTAATTGTAGTTGTGATAATCCTATGAGTTCTTATAATTAATTATGATTTTCTGGAATCATTTCAAGTATGATGATTGATTTGTGTAATGAAGATCTATATGTATAGTCTATATTTGATAGGTTAAGTTTTGAATAATTGTATGATGATTTGAAGTTAATATTTGATGTTTAGAAGTGCAAAAAAAATTGTTTGAGAGTATGGACACGATCCCTAGGAGAAAAACCCAATTGTGGGCTAAATTAGGCTTTCGATAAGACTCTCGGTAGATGCCGAGACATCTACCGAAAAAGCCCAGAAAATACACCCTCTCGGGAAAATCTATCGAGACTCAGTAGATCATCTACAGAGATTTTCGGTAGGAACCTCGGCAGATACCGAGGATCTACCGAACCCCAATAGACTCCAAAATTCATGGGAAGCTCCACTAAGGTGATTTACATATGTGAATGAGGTTGGTTTGTTTGCAAAAGGGATGGTTAAGGTCGTATGATGTTAAGCGTATAATTGGGGTTTGAAATTTAGGAAAATAGGGTAGTCCTGGATATGACTTGATGGAATTTTGACTTTAATGAGTTGGACTTAGATATGGGATTACAAGATAATGTTGGGATGATTAGCAATGTTAGTATAGGAAATCGATTTGTTTGAGTGATGCTTGTGGCATTCACAGTTCTATCATATGATTGGTTCTAATGTTGAATTGTATGGTGTATAAGTGGTGCTGGGAGTAACCACTACCTGTGTATGGATTATGTTTGTGAGTGGTGCTTGGAGTATCCACTTTGTGTTTGTGAGTGGTGCTGGGAGTATTCACTGGTACTCAATGGGATTGACTAGGTATTGATCATGTATGGTTTGTGAGTGGTGCTGAGAGCATCCACTGGAAGTCAATGGGATTGACTATATCTCTGTGTGCTTGTGTGTTCCACCGTGTGGTGAAAGTCCCTTAAGGAATGGAATCTATGTACTGGTGTGCTCCACTGTGTGGTGAAAATCCTTTAAGGAATGGATCTGTGTATTGGTGTCTTCCATGATAAGTCATCAAAATACCACATTTAATAACCTTAATTACATGACTTATCTGATATTTTTCTCACTTTTAATTCCCCAGTTTACCTAGAATTTAGAAATTTTATTTTATCTTTGCATTATATTTTTATTATGTTAATTATGCTTAATTTAATAATGCAAAGACAATTTTGGAGATCAATCATGGTCAAAGGAAATTAGACCCAAATCGATTCAGATCACTTAAGCCAATCCGACCAAATCCAAGGAAAGCCAACCCGACCCGACCAACGCCTATACAAGACAGCTAAACCCGACCCGCTAACCAAGTTGATTTAGCCCAACTCGCTATGGCGAGTCAACTCGATTTTGGAAGATTTCTCTGTTCGTGCGTTTTTTATTTCTATTTTTTTGGAAACCAACGTTTGAAAAAATAGTTGGTGATCAAGGAGGAAAGATCAACATTGGAAAAACTAATTTGGAAGGAAGGAATTCTTCAACAACCAAATTGGTAAGAAGAACCAGAATCAGAATTAGAAGGGAGCAAAAGTTTGGTTAATGTTCTTAAAGAAGGCTGTGATTGTTCTTAGTTCTACGATGAGCTAATTTTGTTGCTAAGGCTTTGATGTAATCTAGCCATGAAGTTTTAAATCCTTTATTATTTCTTTGAATTTATAATTCATATTTGAGTATTTTATCATTGTGCTTAATCCAATTGAATGCTTGATCACTATTTAATTGTTTTTTGTTAATTGTATTGAGACCGAGAGGAGATATACAATGTTAGTTTCTTATGATAGAATACCATAGACTACAGGTTGATAGAGGTATTGTCATGGTTTATGTAGCTTTGCATGAAAATCATAGAACTTAATGTGCCTGCATGCTTTTAAATTCACATAGAGATATCGTGGGTTAATGCGTGGAGGTAAGTTCATTGGTGCTCGAGAAAGACCTTTGGATAGATTAGGGATTTTCGGTTTCAAATTAGAATGTAATTTTCAATAGCATGAATATTTAAGATTTAATTCGGATTGGCTATGATGAAATCAAATGCCTTAGTATTTTAATCAGTTGGTTAACTCTTTATTTTATTTTCTTAGTAATTAATTTTAATTATTAGTTAAATACCCATCTCATTATTCGATTGTCCAAATAGAATTTAGAATAGTAATTTTGGTATTTAGTAGCTAACAATTCCCTGTGGGTTCGACACTCTATTTCCTCACTTTATTACTTGTTACAATTTCATGCACTTGCGAAACCACACATCAAGGTTTTGGCGTCGTTGCCGGGGAGTTTATTTGTTTACTAATATTGATACTATCTATTCTTAGTTTTAATTTGGATTTTTTTTTTCTTTTTAGGTATTGTGTATGCGACGCTCAAGGAGCGTTGAACGTTTACCTTTTGATCCTGAAATTGATCGCTATCTTAGGCGGTTAAACAAGGAGAATAAGCAAGCCTCAACTAACTCACAACCAAGGACGGCAAATCAAATTGAAGAAGAGGATAATACAAGAGCATTGAGAGATTATGCCATGCCGTTAGTCACCGGGGCTACTACAAGCATTAGGAGGCCTGCCATTCAAGCCAACAATTTTGAAATAAAGTTAGCCATCATCCAAATGATTCAATTGACAGTGCAATTCAGTGGCATGCCAAATGATGATCCTAGTGCTGACATTGCAAATTTCCTAGAAATTTGCGATACTTTCAAGCATAATGGAGTATCCAATGATGCTATAAGGTTGCGACTCTTTCCATTCTCTCTTCGAGAAAAAGAAAAGGGGTTGTTGAATTCACTTCCACCAATGACAATCACTACCTAGGACGGCTTGGCTCAAAAGTCTCCTCCATAAAAAACTGCTAAGATGAGAAATGATATCACTACCTTTGTTCAATTCGATATGGAGTCTTTATATGAAGCATGGGAAAGATATAAAGACTTCCTAAGCATATTTCCACGCCATGGTCTACCCAACTGGTTGCAAGTTCAGACTTTCTACAATGGTTTGAGTCCAAACACAAGGAAAATTGTTGATGCCGCAGCGGGTGGAGCATTAATGGGAAAGCCATATGAAGAAGCAATTTTCTAAATTGTTGATGCCACAGCGGGTGGAGCATTAATGGTTGCAAGGTCATACTTTCTACAATGGTTTTCCTCCTATTCCTTTTTCACAAAGATTAAGAAAAAATAAGTTGGATAAGCAATTTTCTAAATTTCTCGATGTTTTCAAGAAATTGCATATAACATTCCTTTTACGGATGTGTTGGAACAAATGCCTACTTATGCCAAGTTCATGAAGGAGATGCTGTCCAACAGAAGGAAATGGGAAAAGCATGAAACTATGATACTGACCAAGGAGTATACAGCAATTTTGCAAAACAAGCTTTCACAAAAGCTAAAAGATCAAGGGTGTTTCACTATTCCTTGTACAATTGGAAATTTTCATTTTGATAAAGCTCCATGTGATTTAGGTGCAAGTGTTAATTTAATGCATTTTTCTATTTTTCAGAAATTAGGGATTCGTGAAGCTAAGGCAACAACTGTATCCCTCCAATTGGCAGATAGGTCCATTAAATTCCCGAGAGGTATAGTTGAGAATGTTCTTGTTGAAGCTGACAAGTTTATCTTCCCTGTAGATTTTTTTGTGTTAGATATGGAGGAAGACCGGGAGATTCCACTCATTTTAGACCGGTCATTCCTAGCCGTGGGAAGAGCTCTTATCGATGTCCAACAAGGAAAACTCATCCTTAGAGTACAAGAGGAGCAAGTGTCTTCGATGTGAACGAAGCAATGAAATATCTGTCTACCGTTGACTCGTGCTTTCAGATAGATACCATTGGCAAGTCGGTATCCGACACTTTCAATGGAGAAAACATTCCAAGGGAACCACTGGAAGTTTACATCAAGAACACAAGCCTTACGGAGTGTGCACCATACTTAGAAGCTTCACCACCTTGCACTCACAAGAAGAAGCTGAAATTTGAGGAGCTGGAGGAAAGAGCTTCCCAACCAAAGCCACCAACTCCTAAGCCTCCCAAACTTGAACTTAAGCCAACATGACAAGATTGCACTAAGTCAAGCTAATGACTAAAACTTTTGGGTGGCAAGCCAAGTGTTTTTAATTCTAATTTTTGATTTTTGATTTCTAATTTGTTGTCTTTTCCATTTTGTCAAACTAATTTCAAAAAAAAATTATTTCTCAGGTTTGGGAAGTCGGAGGTCGTTCAAGTTAGTCAAAGTCACAACCTAAAGTCGACTCTCCTTTGTAAACTCAGGGAGTATTTCGTCTCCCTATCTTTGTTTTATTTCTTGGATTTCAATTTAGTTTCATATCCCTCAAATTTTTTATCACTCGTATGCATATCTTCAACATTGAGGACAATGTTCAATTCAAGTTAGGGGGCAATGTGACCAAGTCACATGTTTTGGTGACCTAAGAAACCCAGAAAATCAGAAGGTTCGGACCAATTTTGACTACCAAAGGCCTTTGGTAGTCTTTACAAAAGCCAAACAAAAGGTCAAGGGTTTCGGTGCACCACTCGGCTAACCGAGGAGTCCGCCGAACAACTTCGGTGAACCCTTTGGTTGACCGAATTGTGACTCGGTGCACTTTCCAGAACCTAAAAATTAAGATCCTGAATTCAGTGGACCTTTTGGTATACCGAAAAAGGGTTCGGTACACTTTACAGAAAACCAAATTGTTGACTCTAAGATCGGTGGACCCTTCGGTATACCGAAATACTTTTCGGTATACTTTACAGAAAGGTGAAAATTGACATCCTAATTTCGGTGGACTTCTTGGCTAACCGAAAAGTATACTGAACATCTTCGGTGGACTTCTCGGCTAACCGAAAAGTACACCGAACTTGCAATCATGCCAATTTTCTGGAATTCAAAGAAGGAATGCTAAATATTGTTAGGCTTTGGGTTAATTCAGGCAGAAAAGTGAAAATCTTGAATTTCTTAAACTTGTTTTGGATTTAAATGATTAGATGTGTTA
>JAUPMG010281273.1:0-18379 GCA_031762675.1 Pachysandra terminalis | reverse complement strand
GTGTGTGGATTCGAAAATAGGTCCTGGAAAAGAAGAAGGCTGCAGATGAAATCATCGTAGCTGCCTCTTCTGTTAAAGACCATCTCTCTTCTTTTCCATCCTTTTGCCAGTACAACAGAAACGGTATAACACTACAATTCCATTCCTTTCTACTGTTTTGTAACGTACATTATGGCTCTTTTTTTTTCTTCTCAATATATATTCCTTGATAACTTTAAACATGCTTTAAGTTTCAATTCTGCAGGAAATATCACATCTCTAGAATAGGGGAAATTTCATAACTTGTGCAATATTTATGCTAAATAATTGTAAGGGAAACTTTTATAAGAAGGTAAATGCCGATATCAGGGAAAACTCGATGCATTTTTTGAAATGATAAATTTCATGGGAAGTTTCGTAATTTTTTTGGAAAATTTATAACCATGAATTTGAAGTGTATATACGCTCATACGTCTATTGTTTTAATCTGGAAAATTAATAGCCATGAAAAGATTTAACATAATCATCTTATCTATCTGCTTTTCATTCTCTTTTGCTACCTGTTGTAGTGATATCCCGTCAGTTCATCAATGTGTCCTTCAATTGGGAATTGGTATTGTTAGAGATAGTGGGTGGCTCATAGAGGGTGCTTGGAGTCCCCCACGGTACGCTAAGGGTATATTGGGGATTTCCCCTATAGATCGGGTAGGAGTATAAGTTGTAAAACTAGTTCGTTTTTGACATAGTGGAAACTTCTTCTCTCCCGTGGACGTAGGCTTTGCCGAACCACGTATATCTGTGTGCATTATTTTGATCTTCGTTTTTACTGTTTATTATTATTGCTTGATCCCGATCAACAGGTATTTTATGCTTCAAAATGAGAGTTATTGGCTTAATATTTTGTGTTAGTTGGATTGCCAGGACTCTCTATATACTTGGAATCAGGATCTGGTGATCGGCTCTCTATATACTTGGAATCAGAATCTGGTGATCGGCTTTCCTCTTTGATGAAGCGATACATTCAAAACCTCCTTAAGGTAGGCATGTAGTAACTGTGCTTTCTTCTTTTATTTTGTTGAATTGAAATGATGAAAGTATGTTTTCTATCTTAACAATGGTATGACAATGTGCAGTATGACTTCAAAGTAGTCTAAAATGTAATAGGTCGATATGGAGGGTCCATATGGATCACAATGGCCAACAGAAGAGAAGGTGAAGCGCAGGGAAATGGTTGCTTCACAAGCACGATATATATTTGTACGGGACGGTCTAAATGCAGGCATTAATGAGACATCAGAAATACCAGATGGGGAAGTTACATGTACACATTGGATGGGTGATGGGGACCCTGTTCTCGGGTTTGTACAGTACCGCTTTATTGTAGAAGAAGATATACCTGTTCTGTATGTGCATGAATTGCAGCTTGAGCCTCATGTGCAAGGGAGGGGACTAGGGAAATTCTTGATGCAACTCATTGAGCTTATTGCTCGCAAGGTGCTGAGTTCATTTTGTTTCTTTTTCTTGATAATTAAATAATTTACTGCAAAAAGAGTAGATAAAAAATGCTAGATGTTAGAAAGTAAATGTATTTCCAATGCATTTTTGTTAAAATCTTATGATTTACGATTTGAATCGTATGATTGAAATCAAATCTTAGCGTAAACGATTTGAATCCAAAGTTTGAATCTCTTCTAAAAAGAATCATACAATTTACAATTTGAATGTCAAATCATATTGAATCCTATGATTTTAGTTGAAAGCAAGTGTCATTCTTTGAGCGAAACAATGAAGGCCATCTGCATGCACACATGTTTAAACCCATCTCAGTTATAATTATACATCAAGGAATATATAAAGTTGTCTATTAGGTGATATGTTCTTCTTCTTCTTCTTTTTTTTTTTTTTTTGGTACTACAATCACCTTTTTAAATAGTTCTTGGTTAGGCACTCCCACATCTATGAAAAATTTGGTCTCAAAAAGGTCTATCGGACTGATGAGGAGGAGGTACGAAATAAGGTTTCATGAAAGAAAAAAAATGAATGGGAATGGGGTGAACAGAATAATTTTTAGATGAAATAATTATGGTGACAGCATCATTTATTAATGAAACTAAAACTTCTTTTCTATGTTTAAAGAAGTTGACACTTTAGTCCACAAGATGATTGTATGACCTGAAACTAATCTAGTTTCTTTTGCATGAAATATGTCTGGCATGTTTTAAACCTGATATGTTAATATTTTCTGATTTAAAGATAAAATATTACAAAAGGGTTATATGGGTTCTAGTATATTACAGATTTTTTGATTTTTTGGTATACTTTTAGTTATTTGAAAGAGTATATTTATTAATCCTACGGTCTTACGGTATGAATCTCAATCAATTTGAACCCCACTCTTTATGATTTCCAGTTCAATTCAATTTTGAAAACACTGTTCCGGTATTTTACTATTTTTAAATATTTGGCTAGTATTTAGTTTCATAAAAGTTTGTGTTGGTGTTCTATCATATTTGTCACCCTTGCTATTTTCGTGTTCAGGTTAATCTTTCATACTGGTCTAAAATGTTGTCAACATGTTCATACCAAGTTATTAGCTTATTTGTATTTTATGGTAATTCTGTTTTGCATGCTGAACTTCTTGTGGGGCATATGCTAACTTGTACATGAAAAATACTATCAAAGTATTGGTGTCCATGTATTGAGGTTTACATTTTTGTATCTTCTGCAGAACTGCATGGGTGCTGTAATGCTGACTGGTCAGAAAGCAAATTTGTTAGCTATGGATTTGTACTTAACTAAGTTAAGGTAAATGGTAAGATAAACATTGACTGGGTCTTAGTATTTGCTTCTATATATTCTTTTTCTTAATTGATGAAATAATTAGCAGCTTTGCATCTGTAAAGGTCTAGCAGAAATTCCAAAAAAATTGTAAAACACCTTCTAGTCCATTTCCTAATATTTTACTAGATTTAGAAAAACTCCATAACCTGTTTCTTTCTGGTGCCCTTTTCAATTGTATTGGCCGAGTCACCCTCCAGTTACATGGGAATTTTAAAATATTTGAAGACCTCGATGGGGTTCTCTAACTTGGGCTTCCGTGGGACTTTAGAAATCTTGAAATTGTTCTCATTGTCTAAACACCCTCTATGGTTGCTGTATCTGGATTGCGACTAGTTCTTCAGTCGAAATTTACTTTAATAAAATTCTTATCTGGCTTTATCCAACAATTTTCTTATATATTTTTTCTTTTTCCCACAATCATTGATGCTACTTCAATTACTAAGGAATATCCTAACCAAAAATTCTGTATCTTTATGTCAATTTGCACCTGAAGCTTGGAAGTTAACTTTGTTGTGGATAATTTTGTTGATGTAGATACATGATATCTGCCCTTTCACCATCCAGAGTCAATCCATTGGTATAGAATTCATTGCATTTCTTACTACAGAAATTTTTTTACTTTACTGGTTGTGCTTTACTTGTTTTCTCGTATAAGATGTTGGACAAGGTTTTGTTGTTTTGTTTGCAGATGGGTGTTGAGAAGAGTTATGAGATTCTGAGCAAAGCATTTGGTCATGAAGCAAGAGTCAAACTGGAGGTATATTTCTTCCACTTTGTAATTGTTTGCCTTCAGATATTATTACTTGACATTGCTCACATAAGATCTAATGAATTACATGTATGCATTTGTGCAAACACACATGCTTGGGATTTATACCGCATTTGATTGCTTGTAAATACCAATGCAATGTAAGACAATACTTATTTTATTTTATTTTTTACTTTTGATAAGTTATGAAGATAATATTAGATGTAAAAAGATGGCAGATTACCAAGGTCGATCGCTCAAGGGCAACAACAGGAAAGTAATAAAAGATAAAATACAAGAAAAAGCATACAAATGATCATCACAAAAAGGCTCCTACTAAATCAAGGAACACCATAGTAAGGACATTTTTATACTTAATTGTCATAATAACTAGATTTTTTTGATAATAGAAGATAGAAAGTTTAACACCATAGCTAGGTGCATTATTTCATAATTTAGATTGGGTTATATTATTTCATCTTTTTCACTTTGTTTCCAGGTAGAATTCAAGAGCTCATTTTTTTGGGATTTCATGCTCACCCATTGGCATTCTTAATTATCCAATTTATGCACATACTTGCTATTTGGAGTTTCAGTTTTTTCTAAGTGAATTGGTGCCATATCTTCATCATATGGAGTATCGAATATTTGTTTAAGAGTCTAAACTTCTATAGTTCTTGACCTTAAGTTCAATTTTGTAATGACCTTTAGAGTTAATCGAGATAGTGCCAATGTTAATTGAATTCTTGCAAACAAGGTATGCATTGGTAGTTCTTCGTGGCTTGCCAAAATAAATGTGGATTTGATTTTTATTGGATGCATTTGTTAAGTGCTGGGATTCAAAAGCCATGTATTTAATATGTGCATCTTAGATGATAATCCTGCAATAAAAGAAAGGTTATGCCAAAGCTTAGGAGAGGAAACAGAACCTTGAAAGGATACTAAGGGGGAATGCACAAGGTATTTGATTGACTTTTTGTTGAACTTTTATTGGCTGAAGAGAGCTAATCTTCTAGCAAGTCACCAAGGGGAAGCAATAATATATTCTATGTGGCTTGGTTTTACTGGCCATTTGATTCTTCTATAAGATTTATCTATTTCGAGTGAACTATGATCACAGTAGTGATGGCCTAATAATGGTTGTCACACTATTGTTGTTTTCTTTTCTTTGGCATGCTGAACTAGTGGGTCATCCATAATGGTAGCTTTGTTGCTTTTCTTATTAGACATAGGTCTCGGTTGGGGCTTGTTCGCATATCTGGGTACGTGTTAAATGGTTCTCTTGTTTGCATATGTGGGTACGTATCACATCTAATTAAAATTGTCTAAAAAGTGAATATGGATCTTAGAACGTTAGGAATGAACATATCTGAGAGTATCTAGGTGTTGCCCAAATGGGAGATAAGATAAAGAAAAGTAGGTTAAGATAGTTTGGGCATGTAAAGTGAAGACCTAGGGAGGCTGCTCTGAGAAGTTGTGAGGGGATGCTTATTGAAGAATTTAAGAGGGTGACAGGAAGATCAAAGAACCTGGGTGGAGTCAGTTTGAGAGGATTTTGATACTCATAGTCTGACTGAATATACGGATTTTGACAGATTGGGATGGAGGAACATGGTTAGTTGCCAACCCCAACGACTTGGGATAAGGCATTTTGTTGTTGTTATCATTGCGCATGTATCCAGTATGGTCACACCCATACCCATGCCCCACATACATGGTTACGGTGGGTAAAGTGAAATGCTTGAATATTGTAGGTTTGACATCTACGGCAAAATCAATGATAGTTGAACTTCTATGTAGCATCTCTTTGTTCTTTGTTGGATGATTTAGAAGGGGAGGTACCTGCTAATTACTGATAGCAAGGATCAAGACGTCATTGTGTTGAGCAAAGCAGAGGACTCCTATTTCATTGGTTCATTTACTAGTAATCTAGTGGGGTAGACATTTTGAAATTTTCAGGAGACTGGTTGATGATGATCACATATGAACCAAGAGAATGGATAGAAGCATTGGGAAACTATGATGGAGATTACAGCAGTTCTGTACTCTGTATCAGATTCTGTTCACCAAGGATTGGATGATTTTGACTAATCACACATAAACTCAATTTCTATTCAATATCCAAAATTCTCAGGCGATAATTAATAACACCTTAGATCTGGACACTAATCCCTCTATAATCCTAGAATATTTGTGCTAATAGCAAAGTTTTCATAGTACTTAAAACTTAGAACTCGACACTCGACATAGTAGTTTGACTCAGATAACTTTGCTATGGTACTTCCTTTGTTGTACTCCACACACATTTTTGCTGATGACCCTGATCAACGATCTTCTCCATCAGATATGGTTTTTCCAATTTCTGGAAGTGTTGCCAACAGATATGCTTCTTAGAAAGGCACCTGCATCACTGGGATTCCTTTTTTTTTTTTTTTTTCTTCTTTCTAACTTTAATTTTAAATCCTTACTAGCTGAGATGAGCTGTACATTTTTGGTTTGTTAGTCTCTTTGTTTACAGTCCATGACATAGGACTTTCCCTTTCTTCCCTATATATTTCTATTCATATCACTTGTTATCTGTAGGAAAAGGAAAAGAACTGCTATATTGGAGTTGTAATTTGTAACACTTGAGTTCTTTCTTTCTATTTCTTGACTTGATCCCAAACTACATTTTACTTGGCTGACGGCAAGTGGTTTATCCATTCAGGAGAGCAACAGCGTTGAAGATAAATGATTGTTCAATATATTTGTTGAACTTTCTTCTAAGGTCCGTTTTGTGCTTCTGCATTCTCAACCTTCATCTCTCCTTCTACTTGATTGAATGTTAGTTACTCTTCTGAATCTTTAGATTTTAATTAATCCCAAATGGTAATTTATCCTTTGATTTGTTTTCACTTGTTTTTCCTTCCCTTTGTCCTGGTGATATTTTCATCATTTACCATCAAAATATGTTATTTTCTGAAAATGCTGCACATGGCTTTCAACACTTGATGCACATTCTATATTAAATATGTCTAAGTTGATTCCAATAACAAAGCATGGTAAGTGTATTATTTTAAACTGTTTTGTAAAGCAGTACGGAGTGTGTGAAGATATGGCGAAATTACTTGAACAACATCATAAGTATCTTTATTTATCAAAAAAATCAATAATTATCTTTTGCAACTCTGAATGATTCAGCATTTTCTGGTAATTAAATGGCTTTGCAGACGACTCTCAATCATATACTGTAGAATTTCTTGATAGAAGATATACTGCTGACATTTTCTGTTTTTTGAGTTTCTGTCCTTATCTTTTTCTGGTACACTTTTCGTATATTAGGATGTGGCTTTCACTTCTTTGATTCTAATAAATGCTTCTCATTTACCGATAAAAAATGAGAGTTGGAATTCAGTCCCATAATGAATTCCCCATCCTGTAGCTATTCATTTTCTAACATTTCTCATGAGATTCATCTTTGTCAAGGCAAGGAAAGGAAGGACTATCATATAAGAACAATTTGTCCTAAAGCTACCATTGGACATGTCAGGCTCTATAGTGCAAGAGGGAGTTAGCTTGGCTTAGATTACTATGATGAAAATCTACAATTGTGTGATTTTATGCCTCTTATTTATTTATGTTGTTATTGTTGTTGTTGTTGTTGTTGTTGTTGACAATGAGTTTATCTCCCATGAAACAAATGACTGCAAAACAAATTGTGAAAGACATCTGGTTGGGTAATGCTCCTTCTGTCATCCCTTCCCTTGATTGTTCAATCTTACATGCAAAGGCCAGTGTTATACACATACATAAATACATATGTAGATGCTTACATATATATATATATATACACACACACATTTTTTATGAATAAAGGAGTGTGTGTCTATATATATACGGGAAAAAGGTGAATGTACAAAATAGCCTAGAAAGCTAGTAGGCTAGAAAAATGTAAATATGTAGAAGTAACACAAAAAACAATAGAGCATCCTACTCCTGTCCTTTCAACTCATAACTCCTTCCTAAGCATCTCCTCCGATGGAATCCCTGTAAATAAAGACTCTTTTAGCCCCTTCTTGGGCCAATCCATTGGTTTGTGCGTTAGCTGATCTCACCACATGGTGAAAGAAATATCCAAACCATGTGGTAGAATACATGCCCACTGCATTAAGCATACAAGCCTCCAGGAGCACTTTCTACTATTCATCATCCATAATAACACTGTAGAAGAATCCTTTTCCACCTCTAACTTTGAGAACTGTTATGTCCTAGCTTCCCTCAATCCTGTTAAAAAAAGCACGTAACTTTGCTCTAATTGCATTCCCTCGCCAATGGGACAAGAAAAACCATGCAGGAAACATCCATCATGATCTCTAAATAACTCTTCTATGCTTGAGGGGCCCGGATTTCCCAATGAATATCCATCAGAGTTGAGCTTGACAAACCTCAGTCTAGGAGGTTTCTAGTTCACTACCCTCGTGTCTATGGGCAAAGGAGGCATGCTATCAAAGGCGACTCCCTCGCCACATCCCCCACGAAATGCCTCTGAAATCTGGATGTGTACACGAAATGCTTCTGTGATCCAGATATGTAGAAACCTACACAGCCATCATTGCAATCACAGAGTCAATGATCAGCCGGGGTTTCCTCTCATCCTGAAATATCCTCCCATTCCTCACCCCAAAAGGAGCAGATGATAGTGAAGAAAACTGCTCTGAGGTTCTGTCTACCTCTCCTACCCAACATAGGACACCTCCACTGCTCGAATAACCTCTGAATAGTCTCTAGCATCACCCAAGATATCCCTAACCTACAAATATAATATAATCACATCTCCATGGCTATCATGCAATGTAGAAATAAGTTGTCGACTGACTCACTTTGATGCATGCACATAAAGTATACCTGAGGAGAAAGGGCCAGATATCTCCTTCTCTTCTTAAGCATGTTGACAGTGTTAATTTTATAAAGCAAAGCAGTCCATGTGAACGATTTGATCTTGTGTGGGATAGTAGATTCCCAAAGATAACGATGAGGGAAAGGTGAAAGGTTGAGATCCCTATCAGGCCGGATAGCATGGAAAAAGGATCTGATAAAAATATTGTGCTCAACTCAAGTGTCAATACTCTGGTTTCTGTAGATGAATGGGCAATACAGACATCTTTCAATGCCTCAAAAAAATCTGCCAGTTCCTTGTGATTGGCTGGTCTGGGATCACACGTAAGAGGCAAATTCCAGAAAATAGAGTGCATCGTGTATATATATATATATGCATGTATGTATGTATGTATATTGGTGGGTAACAAACCATTTTATTAATAACCCAGAAAACAAAGTACATCATAACAGGGCACAAAGTGTGTCCATAACAGAATATGACAAAAATCTAGTTACAGAAAGCTCCAAGGAACATCAACAACAAAAAGCATGCATCTACACTAAAGTACAGAATGGTATGCATGCAGATTTTACAAGAGCAAATTAGTCCCAAAGTTTAATCCATGCTCCCTAGCCCCTACTTCTATACCTTGCCAGTTCATCTCTAGTAGGGTTTAAATAGTCCGCTCTCTGAATTGTGTGTGAAGGTCTCCTATCATCCGGCTCTCTGCAGGGGAATCTCCACTCACTGCTTTCCCTAAGATCCTTCTTTTTTCACATCATGGGGCTTATAGGAGATCCTAGAGGCTCACTCGGAAATCTACTATACCATACCTCGAGACTAAACTCTTCTTTAGTAGTCACTAAACTCACTATAGTAGTCTGTCGACTCTGTCCAGCTGCTCTTACTGAAATGCTGTGTTATTTGCAGATATATGAACCCAGCGGAAAGAACTTCTCATATTGGAAGCATTGTCTGAGCCATCTGATGGAATCTGCAGATCTCCAAGACCCAATTGAACCACCTTTCGCCCAAACTATGACTGCCAAAGAATAACCTTCTACTAACAATCTATTAATCTTCATCCTCCTTGCTTCCTTAAGCCCCACAAGCCATCAAAATTAAGCTTTACCCATCCTTCCTCTGGTGCTGATCAACTTTACTAACTGCTGACTGAAAGGTCCCTAAAATTGGCCAATACCAACAACCATTATGAGATTGAGAACTTTATTCTCTCCCCATCTCTTTGAACCTTGAGGATTTATTTTCGAATATCCTTTGTTTCTTTCACCCCGAATTCCCCAACAAAAGCGTGACAAACAACCTGATACATCACCTTCCCTTTTCGCCCAACACCCCTCATTCTCCACTAGGGGACCAGTTCCCTAACGCAAAAAGGCATAATCCAGTCGCACTTGATCAAATAGAGGAAATGGCACCAAACATGATTTGCCATGTCGCAATGAAAAATGACTATGAAGATGGTTTATTGACTCACCTGCCTTTATGCACATGAAGCAGATACTTGGGGAAATTAAATTTATAGTTTAGCCGTCTCTGGGTTCGATCCCCAGCAGAGTCGCCAGCTGTGAACTACCCCGGGTTGGGAGGACCCTAGCTAGATTGGGTTGATTGGAGTCGTCACCAGTCATTGAGTTCGGGTGTGAATGGTCACCTAGGTAGGTCAATTAAAATCAAAATAGACTCAAAAAATAAGCTTTTGAACAAGGTCTAACCAGAATGGGTAGGGAGGTTTAGTTAAGAGAGCGAGAAGGTGTTAAGCATCCACTCTCTTCCGATTTAACTGGTTACCTGGTCTAAGTTTATTTGGCCAATTAAAATAAAATCCTAAAAATCTAGAAAATTCCTAAATCTGAATATTATCAAAAGACACCTAAATCTAAATCCCTAAAAATAAAAAGTCCCAAGTCTTATCATCCTAAAATATCTACCTCAATCCCAAAAATAAAAATTGCAACTGAAATAAAATCCTAATTAAATCTATAGGGATCATCCAAACCTAAATACTATAATTCATCATAAAAACGAGATTGTAACAGCACACGATCTTGTAGCAATGAATCAGATCAAAAGAGAATAAAAAATAAATAAATTGAAATCGATCTTATGGCAAGGTATCCAATCACATTGATATTGTTGCAACTCCTTGAAATAAAAATAAAATAAATACCTGTGTAGCAGCAGAATTTTCCTCTTTGATTTTGCAACTCCTGGAGATATCGGCTTGGCTTTAACAATTGCTACTTTACTCGATTTTGGCTCAGATTCAAGCTTCAATAGGATTTTGCAGATGAACGATGGGGATGGAATTTTTAAAGGATGATGGAATAGGGTCGGCTAGGGTTTCGATTGGGCTTTTTAGAGGATGAACAAGGGGTTTCGGATCAGGTTTCTACTGACTTCGAACAGCAAATAAGATGGGGTTTTGTGTAGGTTTTCTAGGGTTTGATGGAACAGAAAAAATGTTGGGACGAACTGGGTTATGATGTAGGTTTTGAAGAGAAGAATAGGGTTTTTGATGGGTTTTAGGATGGATTTCAAAGGGGTTTTAATGGGGTTTTCTGGTTGGGGTGAACTACGTTTGAATGAGGATTAGATGTGGCCGGACGAACAGACTGAACAAGAGTTTGATTTGGCCGGATGAGCAGAATGAAAAGGGGTTGGATTGGAGGTTTTGAATCTGGATGAAGGGGTTTGGATGAGGGAGTATGGGGTTTTCGACCAAGGTTTTTTTTTGCACAGTTTAATGGAGGGATGAACTAGGATTTGGAATGGGTTGAAACAAAGGGTTAATGGAGTTTTGCTGGCCGACGAACGGAGCAGGGTTGATGAGGGTTTTTACTGAGTTTTCTATGGGGGTTTGCTAGGGTCTGTCCCCAAAAAATTTCAGATTTTTTTCCCCCTCTTCCTTTGATTCCCCCTTCCTCTTATAGCCTCTCAAACGGCTAAGATCGCCGGCGATTGACCCCCCTTTCCTTATCCCTTTGAGAAGAAGGTGAAGAAGAAAGACCCATACGGTCTCTTCTTCCCCTTAGTTTTCTCTTTTTTGATTTATTTGATTTTCTTTTTTTAACCACTAATCCTAACCATAACTCTAATCTAATTAAGCATCTTACTTATCCCTTCTCATCCTAATCCAAATCCTATTCTAATCTAAACTAATAAAAGAATGTTAAACTAATTAACACCTCATCAACCTCATATTTATCCTCTCATTATCCAAAATTCTATGATTTTTAATTTTTAATTATCTAACACCCATTTAATCTATTTTCTTTATTATCCCAAACTTCATTTGTTAAATACCAAAAATACCCCTTTCACCACGAATTCCAGGATCTTGAAACTAGACGATTGTATACGCGTTGGAACAAATTTTCAGCCTAGAATTCATTTTTAATGTTAGAAATAGATTTAGGGGATGATGAATCAAGTGGGGTCCACTGAAAGTATTTTGGTAATTTCACACAATTTTAGGATTTCAATGAGATTTTTGGCTCAGATGGATTTGGGATTGAAGATGATGATAAGATGCCAAGCTCAAGCCTCTAGAAGTTGCAAAGATTAAAAAGCATTTTTTCGTGCAAATTGGGGTGTCTACATTTCTTCCTTGTCCTTTGAAAATTGCAAGCCAGTGAGTAATGCTACTCCACTTAGGATCAATGAATTTCCTAGATTGCTTCCCATCTAAAGATAAAAGCTGAGATGCTTTACAGAATAAGAAAATACAAGGCCACGTTTCCACATGTTTGCATTGTGTATGGAACACGGGATTGGTAATCATCATGTTGTTAGCTATTTGATTGCTAATGTCATTTGGAATCCAAGGAGCTAATGACTCATGGCTCTCCGTGTGAAGTGGCTGATTTTTCCGATGTTGACATCTGGAGGAAAAAGAGGTAAGATCCTTTGAAATTTATAGTTGCTACAATAGTATTGCTTTGGAAGAGAGGGCAAAAGAATATTTGAAGATAAAAAGACAGATCCTCATACTCTAGTGGACATAATTAAAACCTTAATATCTTTCTGGGTCTCAACAGAAAAAAGAGTTCAGGGTTGTTGGAAAGGGATTAGCAAGACTTGGGAGACGTTTGTGAGGGGGGTTAGGTTCAAGGTGGGGGTAGGGGATAGGATTAAGTTTTGGAAAGATTCTTGGTGCGGGAAAGTCCCCTTAATTCATATTTCCCCGAGGTCAGTGTTGTTAGCTACCAATGTAAATGCTTGGGTGAAGGATTATCTTGTCTCAGAGGATTGGGGGCGGAGATGGGATCTCAAATTGAGGAGGAATGTGTTAGAGTGGGAAGAAGAAGAGGTAGTTTGGTTACTTGAGGAGGAATATAAGACCACTTTAAGAGAGGGAGGGGATATCAGATTGTGGAGATGGTCAGAAGAAGGATTGTTCTCAGTTAAATTTATGTATCAGTCTCTAGTGGAGGCGACCTTGTGGGATGGTCCTTGGAGGTTGATCTGGAACTGTGGTACACCGTCCAAGGTTGTGGACGGCTGTTGAAAATAAAATACTTACAGTGAATAACTTGAAGAGAAAGGGTTGGTCTTTGGCTTCTAGATACTGTTTTTGTAAGAAAGAAGAGGAAACTGCTGTGCATCTGTTCCTTCATTGCGAGTTTATTCGAGGTATTTGGTATGCTTTCTTTCGTAGATTCCAACTGTGTTGGGTTTTGCAACAAGATCTAAAGGAGGTATGTTGCAGTTGGGGGTGGAAGAGGAAGAAGAGGGGTAGTAGGAGTTCAATTTTGTTGAACTTCTGTCTTGCGTTTATAACCTGGTCAATCTGGTGTGAAAGGAATTGCAGAATTTTTGAAGACAAGGAAACTCAATTTCAGAAACTGGTGGACAAGTCTTTATCTCTGCTAATTTTGTGGGCATCAAATTACCCAGAATTTAGGGTTTCTTTGTGTGAAGATTTTGATCATTGTTGGGGGTTATATTGAGATTAGTTGGGATGTATAGATTCTGGACAGTTTGGGGTTATAGTACATTATAGCTTATTAATAGTTTTTTATAAGGAAATGTAAGTTCTGTGCAGGGTAATCTTTGACATATTTATTCAAAGATTTACCATAACTGATAAAAAAAAAGAGTTCAGGGTTTTTCTCTCCTACAGACGTAATGGGAGATTAGAGAGCAACACTGCACCCCTGCATACACACACAGCCTATACCAATGGAAGTATAGAAGTGAACTGATGGCTGCTCCTGCTTCTCCCCGAATCTTTTGAAGGCAAGAGAGTGATGTGGATTCCATTCTTAATCATCTTGTTATATTTCTTATAAGGATTACATGTTGGATGCATCATGTTTGCCAGTAGTTGAGTGATGTGGATTCCATCCTTAATCATCTTGTTATTTTTCTTCTAAGGATTACATGTTGGATGCAACTTGGATGCATCATGTTTGTCAGTAGTCGTCTTGTTTCATGTTATATTCTACATTTTTCCTTTCTTGAAATGTAGTCTACCCCTTATAGGTCCTTCGATTCACATAATCACTGAATCACATGATGTAATTGCCTCGGATAAATTTATGTCTGTTAGTCACCAAATTCATCTATGTTTTATGAGGCTCAGCCACCCTACTTTCCAAGTCCAAGGGGCATGGTCTACCCTAAGTCACCAGAATGCCGAGCGGGTGTGGGAGCGAGAGCGCCAAGTTTGAAAATAACTTGTGGTCTAGAGTGCCTACAAAGCATCTGTATATATACATATAAACTATACTTCCTGTACAAAGACATTTCAATTTCCATTCTTATGCTAACCACATACAAGAGAAAGGACATAATACAAAAATATCTTAATTTCATCATATAAAATGTTCAAAATGAATATCTATCAACCCAATTTAACTTTCTTTTCACAAAAAAAACCCATCTATTTTTTACACTTTTCTCCAATCCGTGGATTGAAATTGTAAAACGGCGGATTGGAAAAATCCAATCTGTGGATTTGAGATGTTCCTGGGCTGCACTCAAACATGGATTCACGTTCTGAGCGCCAAAATGTCATTCCTAGGTCATGGATTGTGTGACCTAGGGTCTACTCTTCCAATCCTTGAAGACATGCATGTTAGAACCATTCATTCTCAATTTCTTTATTGTTGGTGGTTTTTTGGAGAATTGGGCTGGACACTATGATTAGCTGATCCATGGATTGGTGAGAAGTGATCATGCAATACTTCTGCTGGTATGTGTAAATCAACTTTTGTTACCTCTCAGCTAGCAATAATAGCTGTCGAAGTAGTTTGGCTGGACGTCTGAATTTGTGTTCATATATTACATACAGTACATGCTTTCTGGTGAAAGCATATGCCAAGTTTTCTTTCATAATCGTCATGCTTGGTTGTCTTTGAGCCAGGAGGGGTCATGGTTAATCTTCTCTGAACTAACGCCTGAAATGGCTTGACGAGCTATAACATTGTCTAATTTTGGTTATAGTTAGATTATTTCTTTCTTTCTTTTCTTCCCTGATAGGTCAATCTTATCATTTCTTTGCTTTTTTTGCCTAGTGGTGGGCATGCATTTTTCTTTATCCTGAATGAGTAATCTGTGTATTAAGCAGTTCATCCCTAAGTCACACAATCCTTGTGAATGGGGAGGTGTTTTGGCGCTCAGAACACCCCTAATTCACGGATTTGAAATTTAAATCAGCGGATTAGCTCAAAAACATAAAAAACGTGGGTTTTTTTTGTAAATTTTTGGGGTTTTTTATAAAAATATAAAAATGACTTTTATTCTGAAAAAAATATTAAAAACATGGGTTTTCTTGTAAAATTTGGGGGTTTTTTGTAAAATTATAAAAATATACGAGTTTTATTATAAAAAAAAAGGATTAAATTAGATTGATAGAAGGTTAAATTGAGATATTTTATGGATTATGTCCTTTCTCTTATATATGTGGTTGAGCATAAAAATGAATACGAAAATGTCTTTATACATTAAGTATAATTTGTATGTATATATATAGACGCTCTCTAGACACTCTGGACCACAAGTTATTTTCAAGTTTAGTGCTTGATCCGCTTGGGAGGATCAAGCTGATGATCACTTAGAGGAGGAACCAATCTGTATACTGAACCAAAACAAGTGGGGATATTTGGCTGGGGACAACCTGAATAGCAATGTTTCATACTGTGGCTATAATTACTTCTACCGAGTTTGCGGCTATGAAACCACAAAAGGAAAAAAAATTGGAAAATAGAGATATGATGCTATGAAAGAGAGGAATTGTATGGAAACTTCAGGATGATAAAAACCCTATAGATGTTTGCCTGAGTTAAGGTACATGTACAGATAGATCTCATCAGACTTTCTCAAAAATTCTACTTTGACATTCATATCATATATTTATTATAACAGCTTTTAGTCAAGGATTCAAGATCGATATTTTGGCTTCGAAATTTCCTTCAATTAATTTATATTTATTTTTTTGGACAATCTTTCTTCACCAAATCAAATCATGAATAATTGTATCATTTCTTATTATTACCAGTGCAATGTTTTTTCATTTTGATTCTTATTACTGTCTCAGATTGATTCACCAAATCTTCATTCAAGGGTTAAAGCTATCCAAAGTTCCAAACCTTGCTTTTTCTAGACAAAGATTGTTGCAAGCTGCGTAAGCAATATTTTGCTATATTGTAATGGTATTGTGATGCTTATATGGGAAGGAACTAGCAAGCTATGCCAAAACAAAATACAAGATCAAAAATAATGGTTGAGGATCCAATATGGTAGTGAATGATGACTGTATTTTATCAATCCCATCTTTAGTTTGTGTTTCTTTTGCTGAAAAAAATATCTGGGGACAAAAAAGTATTATCCCAGATTTAAGAATTTTTATCATTTGATTTGGGAAAAAAATTGCTTTCCCCAAAACCCCATTAGCTGATAAATAAAGGAAGCAACCAAAGTTTTGGGATGTGATTAATGATCGCTTGTACTGGCCGGTCCGTACCTGTATCGGTTGGACCGGTCCGATCCTTGAAACCTTGCAAAAGGATTTCTTCTGAGATGGGATGGTTTGCCTTCATCGCATAACGACTCATCAGGTAATTAAGCCTAGTGAGGTAGGTGATATAAATTATTCCCATTTTGTTATTTCGTATCACGTGTATCTTCACTAGTAATGCAACGAACTTTTTTAAGTACAATTTAGATTAGAATAATAAAGGGTATCAAACTGATTAGGTGGGTGGGTTGGTGTCTAGGGTTTGGTTTGGTTTAGTTTAAACTTGTTTAGAAGTTGGGCAGGTCTGAAAAAAGCGATTCTCGCCACCTTCAACATCTGACCCGAACCAAACCCAAACTACCCAATCCATTGGCACGCACCCTTAACCAATCCTTAATTAACTGATCCATTGATACTCTTAATCAAATCTACTCAATTTCAAGCAATGAAATGACGGTCATACTACAATAATCCCACATTGCATGGTCTTTAAACTCTGTCCACCAGATATTATATGGTGATTTAACCCTGGCAAGATATTATGTTATAATATAATATGGGAAGGTAGAGGGAGGGAGACGGCAACTTCTCTTTGCATTCTAAGACATTTATGTCAATATCAGCATTCAAACGCTATAAAAAATGCAAGTTGCAACTAACTTTCTTTGCTCAAAACAACATCCAATCAACTTTTTAATCTTAATTGTTTACTGAAAATATAAAGAATTGGTGTGATCTTAATCAAATTATTTTATTTTATTTTTTATTTTTTAATATAACTAGTTGCCTTTATTGTATTTAGAAGTAGGAAATGGTAAGAGTTCACAAGTGAAACGTCACTTCTTTTTCCTTTTCTGTTTTTCTCTTATCTTACGTTACGAAAATCTTTGATATGTTCTTGTTATATAAACAGGAGGATGACACGTGTTTTATGATCTTTTCTCATCCTACCCTTAGAAGAGTCCAGTTTTGCTGCTCCGGAAGCATCCGGAGTATGGTGCTCCGAGACTCAGTTGGCATCCCACGTGCTCATCACATGGAACTCTTTGACATGTGTCAGAAATTGCATGACATCATGTGGACATGTGTCATATATCGCACAAGGGAGCACCATACTCCGGACGCTTTCGGAACAGCAGATATGTACTCTTCTAAGAGGCTCATTGTGATAAGCTTCCAGGACATGTGTTATGCTCTAGTTTACAAAACAGGAGTTGGATAATACACTATTCAACAAAGAAAGGCGAAAAGATGTCTAATACGGATATGATGTTAAATAGAATAGATTGACTAATGAGTATCATGATGAAAATATTAAATACTATGAAGTTAATTAATTACATGTCACCTAGTAGGAGATAGGTCAGACCTAGTGCTTGGTCATCACTAATTAGTATTTAGGAAATTAAAGCCCTTATTTATTAATTAATTATAGTTTATTAGATTTTAATTGTCTCGGTCGTGATTGAATGTAACTATTTTAATCATGATATTACAGTGTTTTTATAAACCATGATTGAATATGATTATTTCAATCACGGTGTTTAGAAAACCATGATTGACATTGTGTTGATCACAGTCCTATTTTGCAAAACAATCACGAAAAAAAATAAAAAACCGAGATCCAATTCATCTTAAAAATGCAAAAACAACGTGGAATATTGTTGGTGTAGATATTTAATCTCACGTTAAGAAAGTTTGATGCGAATATTTTATTGATAATAATCACCATTTGGTATGTAACCGTGTTTGGGCCGAACGAGGTCACTCGAGACCGGCTCGGCTCCGCAAGTTACTAACCCGCACGCGTTAAAGGCATGAAAAATTAAAAGGGCACAGGCCCAACATAGGAACGCGGGCCCAGAAGATTGGCTCAAGCCTAATGTCAACAAGAGAGGATCATTAGCAGCCCATTATGTACAAACTGTCGAACGGTTGCCATAATGGGCTATAAAAGAGAATCGGCCAC
>JAUPMG010281252.1:0-18381 GCA_031762675.1 Pachysandra terminalis | reverse complement strand
TTAGTTACTAAGACTATACCTTATATATTCCTGAATTTATGTACTTTTGGGCTCGTGGAGCTCATGCTTTTTAGCAATCAACATTTCAGGTTCGTTAGTCATGGCGGCTACGGAGGAGTTGTGGTCTAGACAGAATTCTCAGTTCATAGAGTTCGGACTATGAGAGACCGGTTGGGTATAACACTCTGATAAAATGTTAACTTAGTCTAGTGTTAGACTTTTCCCTTTATTAGAATTTGTTAAATTCACAGAATGTAATAATAGTTACTTATATTTTACTAGAACACTTTTGGAACTTCCACTTATGTTTTACCATGTTGATCCACCTTCATAGCGATATGGGGTGAAGGTCGCAACTAGATTTGGAAAATTCTAAATTTCCGGGTCGGGACGTGACAGGAAGTCTATGTCCCACCTCTATTTTTTATCACGAAACTGAATCAGGAACTCCTCGGCGTTAGCACAGGACTCTTCCCTATGCCACATCCCAGCTCACATCAATCAATCGGATTACTCACAACATAATAATAGAATAGTTACCGGATTAGAGGGGTAGCTAATCCCTCACCCTCAATCATTTCAGATTAACATTGTCCATTTCGGACTCCACATACGTTACTCTCATTGGTACTCCTGTCTGAGTCCAATCTACTCACATTCTCTTCTAGTCCTTCTTATAAGGATTCAAGGTTGGTCTGGTAGACAGGTCTCACATATGGACCCTCTATGCATGTATGTCCTTTTTAATGTATGCTATTATCTTCCATCTATATGTGATGTACAACAACATATATCTCATCATACTCGTTGTAAACAACATCATGATCATTCAATGAATAATATGTATGACTGACATAACATCATAGGGTAGCATTCTAACATACTTAATCTTAACCAAGTAGGAATGATGACATTAATCTCATGTAATAGAGTTTCTAGATGCATGTTTAACCTAGCATTGATCAATGAATTCATAGTTCAATAAAACCACACATGGTCTATACATAACACTCCACAATCACAAGCTGTCGGTGGATTGGTCGGCAGACCGACGATCCACCCTATGGTTTCAACAGGGTTTGGTCTGTGGCTCCATCGGCATACCAATGAGTCTACTGATAGGGTTATTATTGCTTCTTCGGTAGACTCATCAGAATACCGACGGTCCATCGACAGAACATACATCAAATCTCGTTGGCATGCCGATGGGTCCACGGACGGGCGGCGATTCCGAGAATTATGGGTTTTCCAACTTTCTCCATTCAACTCCATTAAATTCCATTTTAACAACTAAGGATAAACATGTTATGAAATCACATTGTAAGCATTCCAATCTAATTAAAACCCATCAAATCACAATCATACATGCATTTGGACTCAAAACATCAATAAACCTAATTTATAGCATAATAAGCAAATTTAAACAAGAATAACATGAATAAGCTCTATCTCAATCCATGAATTCCACAACTTAGCTCATGAACTTCACATCAAAGTTTTCTACATAGAGAAATCTCAATCAAGTACAACGAGTGCACACAATGTACTTACCTTCACGAGATAGTCGATTCTTGTTCTAGATCTTCACTTCTTCAAAAGCTACTTCTTCTCCCTTGATCTTCTCTTCCTCTTCCCTCTTCTTCTCCTTCTCTCCTCTTCTCAACAAAACAAGGGAATTAAGGTTAAGTTATTCCCTTTAAACTTAACCTCATAATCTCAACCATTGGATTAAGTTAGTTATTAGTGAGAAAGATCTCTACCATCAATTCAGCTTTTAAGTCAATGTTATACTATGTGTGCACAAGTATGTTACTACACGTGTGTGACCCAATAGCAAGTGTTCAATCTAGATATTTTACTTAGTCTTTTGTATTACAACCTAGGTCCTAAAATTTTTGGTATTAACACAAAGGCCCAAAGTTACTGAAATTTCAGTTTGTTACAATCTACCCCCCCAAAAAGAATTTGGTCCACGAAATTTACATACCTGGTACTCAAAAAGAAATGGATACTCCCCACGGATATCCTCTTCTAACTCCCACGTGGCATTTGACTCATTGTGATGACTCCACTGAATCTTCAGCATTGGAATGACTTTGGTGCGTAATACTCGCTCTTTGTTGTCGAAAATCTTCACCGATAGTTCTTCTATGAAACAAATGTCTTCTCATATAGATATGGTTTGTCAGTCAATGATGCAAGATGGGTCGGGATAATATGTAATGACCTAAAAATTTTAATAAATGATTTTGGGCAAAAAGTGTGATTTTAAAAAAATTTTAGTTGAGTTTTAATGATTTGGGGATTTTGAAGAAAAATTGCTAAAAACTGATTTTTATTGGTTGGCACACATGGGAACTCCTACATGAGCACACACCTTATCACCTCACATAAAATCTGAATCAAGGGTGGGGATTTTGTCACTTAAAGAAACCTATATCTAAGGGTTGAGGTTAATTGGGATGGGGTTAGAGGGTTTGAGCTAACCCTAGTGCCGATTTTCATTTTGTGTTTGTTATATTGAGAAGAGAAGAACAAGAGGAGAAGAGGAAAACCTAGATGAGCAAGAAGAAGAGCAAGAGGAGGAAGAAGAAGAAGATTGACTTGAAGATCTGAAGCTAGGATTCGCGTTTGGACAAGGTAAGTCCATTGTGTACTTCTTCGATTCCATGTTTGAATAATTTCCATGAAGAAAACATGAGTTTGTTTGTGATTCATGATTCTTGAATGTTTTGATTCATACATTACATGATTTCATATTCATAATTGTGCATTTTATGTCTTGAGATGTAGTTTTTCTCAGTTAAAGTTCTTGTTTCATTTTTTGTTTTTGCTTGATTTGAAATGCATGATGTGTGATTTCAATCACTAGTGTGACTGATTGATGGGTTTGGTTTTGTATTTCAAACCTAAATTTAACCTTAGAAAGGAGACTAAATAGGATGGATTAGAAGAACACCGAATTAAGGCAAACTCTGGGCGAGAAAAACCTAGAATCGCGCTCATCGGTGGGTGGTCGGTCCACCGACGACACCCACCGACGAAGCATAAATCAATTGGACTGTCGGGGGTTCATCAGTCCACGGACGAGTTAGGGCATAGACCGGCCTCATCGGAGGATCCATCGGATCGTTGGTGGCACCGATTGATCCACTGACAAATCGACCACAGGGGGGATACTGTCGGTGGCATGTCGGTCCATCGATGGGACCCGCCAACAGGGACTGTTGATTTTAGGATTTTTGGTCAATGGACTTGTTGGTCCACCGATGACACCTACCGACGGGCATCGGTGGATTCGTCGATGGCACCAATGGAACCCACTAACGGGCATTGGACTAAAGGGCTTTGATTAGGGGATCCGTCCGTAGCACTGACGAAACCCGCCAATGGGCGTCGGTGGATTCTTCGGTCCACCGACGGGACCAGCCGAGGAGCATTTCATTTAACTTTTGGACTTGGTCGATGGACCCGTCAGTCCATCGATGACACCTACCGACGAGGGTGTAGTGAACCAGGCCCAACTGGATTAATTATAAATTAATTTACTAATTATACGGTGGGAACTTAATGAAAGTCCCTAAGTAGGATTGGACTAAATAACAATTAAAAGAAATTAAGGGACATCTAATTAATTAATTGAGAAATTAATTAATGCACTAGATTTCAAATTCATATGGGCCAGAACTGAGATTAACAAATTGGGCCCAAAACTCAACTAAAGTCCAATAGGACTTGAACAGATATTAAATATTAAAACAAGGATAATTAAGGTAATAACCAAACACAACTAATTCTCTACAATTTAAATTCAAATTTAGGGTATTCAAATTATAACTAACCAATAGAGATAGTGTTTTAGTGGGCTAAGGAAGTGGAGAGAAGAGAGAGAATTGTCTCTAGCTCTTGGACGTCCAAACTAAGGAGGGTGAATTTTCTGGTTTTGATTCTACTGAAGAACAAGATGAAGAGACCTTATGGAAAGAAAGAGAAGACTGAGGTGATGGAAAAAGCTAGGAAAGCATACTATAGGAAGAAGAAAACAAGAGAGAATGAGAGAAAGAAAGAAGAAAAAAGAGTGAGGGAGGAGAATAGGAGAGAAGAGAAGAGGATTAGGGAAGAATGGAAAAGACTCGATAATCCTGGGATGAAGCCCTAGAAGAACAAGAAGAAGAAGGATAGGGAAGATGAAGAGAGTGAAGAGAAAGTCAGATACGACGACCATGAGGAGACTGATGATGACGATGGTTGGCTGGAAGATGGAGACAAAGAGAAGAGAACCCTGATAAGACAACACCTGAAACGACAAGAAAAGATAGAGGACGGTAGAGATCACTACAAACCCGGATAAGGTAGGGACTTTCTTTGATCTTACTGTGATTATATCCATGCATCTTAGCAATCCTATAGTTACTAGTTGGTATGTATGATCTTTGATTTAGAGCATTATATTATGTAGGTTTGAGTGATTACATGATAAACATGCTTAAGTATAGAATTATTGCAATTATTAATGATCACATAAGTTCTTAGGAATTATTCTGAATTTTCTGGAACTAACTCATATATATATGAAGATTGATTTGTGTGGATATCATTATATGTAGAGTATGTTTGATTAGATTAAGTAGAATGGATACATGATGTATTGAAGAATTCTATTTGGAGTTATGAAGCATAAAAACGCTATGTTCGGTAGGTACCTCGGTACGTGCCGAGACATTCGGTACATACCGAAACACCTACCGAGAATTGGAAAACTCTCAGGAACATTTACCGATGCTCGGTACATACCGAAACATCGACCGAGACCTTCAGTGGATTCTTCGGTACATACTGAAGCATCTACCAAGCATCATAAAACTCTCGGGAACATTCATCGAGGTTCGGTACATACCGAACCATCAACCGAGATCTTTGGTAGGACCTTTGGTACGTACCAAACACCTACCGAAGCCCAATGAGCTTCAATGTTTTAGGGTAGATCCCTGGATGTGTTGTGTAATGCGTGTGAAGTTAGTTTATATGCAAAAGTTATGGATATGGTTGAATGTTTATAAGTGTGCAATAAGGTTTGATATTCAGGAATTGGGAATAACCCTGAATAAGATTTAAGGTGATTTCAATGTAAATGAGTTGGATATGTATACTGGACTACATGATAGGATCAGAACAGTCAGCAGTGATTGTATAGGATATAGTATGATCTGAGTGGTGCTTGTAGCATTCACTGATCAGGAATGTGTTTGGTCTTATGATATTGTTTGTTATGAGTGATACAAAGGTATCCATTGTTCGTGTAAATGATTGTATTATTTGTTTATTGTGAGTGATGCTGGGAGCATCCATGTTATACTTGGGTGTGATGCTGAAACATCCACTGATAGTCAATGGGATTGACTACTTTTTGTGAATGGAAATAATGGTACTTGGTTACTTGATTGGAGCATTATTCCTTGGGTTGAAGTCCATAAAATAATGGATATTGATTGGAGCATTATTCTGTGAGTTAGAGTCCCTAAAATAATGGTTAATTGATTGGAGCATTATTCTGTGGTTTAGAGTCCCTAAAGTAATGGTTAATTGATTGGAGCATTATTCCGTAGGTTAGAGTCCCTAAAACCATTGCATTGCATCATTTGCTGCAATCATTGTGCATCACTGCATCATATCATACTCATCTCATTGCACTTGATTGTTTGGATTGTGTTTGTGCATGTGTTACAATATGATTGATTGTGTTTGTGCTTGTATTACATTGATGTTTGTTGTGTGACATGGTGGGACCATGTGGATATAGTATGTGGTAGCATAGTGGGACCATGTGAACCTACAGTGTGATACATGGTGGGACCATGTAACCAATGTGAACATAGTGGGACTATGTGACTGATATGATATTGTATTTGTTTATATTACATAGTGGGGCTATGCATATATGTTTGTTTGTATTACATGGTGGCACCATGTGTGTGTGCTTGTATTGTATAGTGGAACTATACTTTGTTTGTTTAGCATAGTGGGACCATGTGATGATTGTTATTTGTGAATATAGTGGGACTATGTATTTATCATATGTTACTTGTGTGTTGTATACATGATGGGATCATGTATTGTTGTTGCGAACATAGTGAAACTATGTATTATTATACTTGTGTTCTGTATACATGGTGGGACCATGTAATGATTGTTTGTGTACATAATGGAACTATGTATTTTTTTGTGAGACATGGTGAGACCATGTTAATATTCTTGGGTTAGGCATAGTGGGAATATGTGGTTTATGTGATGTACATGATGGGATCATGTAGGACAAGTTTGGATTTACAATGAGACTATAAGGATTAGGTTGAATGCATGATGGGATCATGTGTACCCTATGATTTATCATGGTGGGACCATGTGAACTATTCGAATGATATGATTTGACTTATTACGGGCTCTCAGAATGTATTGAGGTTATCATGGTACATGTTATATAATTACTAAATATGTGAGATTTAGAATGATGATGAGTATGCTTATACATTTGACCGTGATATTATTTATTGAATGATCTTGCATGAATTAATTGTATTGCTATGTGTGCATGAAGATAAACATTGTAATTTCATTGAATTTCTCTACGAAGCTTCGGCTGATCCTTTTGTTGAAACAGGTAATCAGTTCGATTGACTTGCTTGCTTGGAGAAGACATTTATTTCTATTCAGATACTTGATGGATAATGCTTATTTTTATGAAGCTTGTTTTGACCCCACTGGGGCAAGAATTGTAATAACATAGTTTGATTACATTGGATAATTCTATCTTGTTATTTTGGATTAGACTTCGGTTTTAATTGATACAGACTTCCGCTGTTCATGTTATTTAGACTCTGATTAACCAGGTTTGTGGTTATGAATGGAGATTGTTATCCGTGTCCACGTGGTGGATCTGAAGGTCATTCCTCATAAATCCTCAAGATCCTATCTCTTGGATTTGGGGTGCGACAGAGGGTGTTTGAGACAATATGAATAGGACTTAAGGGTGGGGTTGACACCCAAACTTCGTACATGGAATTGTGGGGATGTTTTCTGCTCTTTGTGACTACTCGATGCTAAATATTCTGGGTATACACAAGATGGATCGACGCTTGCATGCCCTTGAAGACATAATCTGTTGTGTGTTGACCAGTAGAATGTGTTTGTTTTCACATGAATACTTAAGCTTAGACATTACACGTTATAGTTTTATACATTATGATGATTGGTTGTGATCATGCATGATATTGTGATGTATGAACTCGATAGGTCAAATAGGAACATCTCATTCCGTACACATGACCCGTAGAATTGGTAAATAGTGATTAATTTCGTGAATTTGGATTACGAAGATCAAATGCATGGTGGATTATAATATTGATTGGTGTTTTATTCTGCATGAACATTGATGCCATGTGATTATAGACATATGTGAAATGCATTAGTTAATTATTTATTTATTTAGTTCCTGCATATGTATAAATGAGTAGAATTCATTATGAATTGAATGGATCATGTTATGCAATTGGATAGTATGGTTGGTGTCGTTGTTCTGATGTTCGGCCTCATTAGTTCGCGACTTCTTGGATTGTTCATGACTTCATTTGTAGTGTGATCAGCTAGCAAGTTGCTTCTCCTTGTTCCTCTCTGGTTTCTTCTGTTCAAGAATCTTGGTGAACTCGGCATTGCTTTTCTCCACTTTCCTCACTGTGTTGACTACGTCGAAGTACTATGTAAATTCCCTTACTGCAAGTTTGGACTTGATGTTCCCTCTCAACCCATTCTCAAACAGAAAGGTCTTCTTCTCCTCCGTGTCTACGGCGTAAGATGCAAACTGTGATAACTTCATAAATTTAGCTTCGCACTCCGTAACAGTCATGCTTCCTTGTTCAAGTCTCATAAACTCAAGCTCTTTCTCCTTCCTAGCACTCTTAGAGAAAAACTTCACTAGAAACATTGTCCTGAACTTCTCCTAATAGATCTCTTCTTCTTCCAACACTTCTATCGATGTCTTCCACCATCTTCTAGCCTCCCTTTCTAACATGAAAATAGCTATTCTTACCCTCTCCAGTTCCTCACATTCCAAGGCTTTAAATACATGTTTGAGATGTTCTAACCACTCCTGAGCATCCATAGGCTTAGTGGTGCCCTTAAATACAAATGGTCCTATCTCTTAAATCTCTCCAAATGTTTACTTGATAGATTCTCTTGCGATTGTCCCAAATTGGTATGCTGATTCTCCCTTATAGTATTGGCCATATCCTCCAATGCTCTGTAAACTCCTGCTCGCTAGTTGAGGATCACTTTCCGTAGCACCCCTAGATGAACTAGTGCCAGTAGCACCCGCTCTCCTCCTTCCAGCCATTCTGAAATTTACATGGCAGAGGTAAGCCTAACAACTTAAGTAACATCAATCTCTCATGTCATTATCCAACTGCAGACAACATTAATAATCATGGTAAGGCAACTCAATCTCCAATATGATTCCATTCTAATATTACTCATTCTCCACAAATTGTTAATATCACTAAATTCTAATAAATCTAGGCTCTAATACCACTATGTCACATCCCAAATCCTACGGTGTACTCCCTGATTGTAAGGAGCATTACCTTGGAACAAAAGTGTGACTCTCACCCCTCCTCTACTCACTACAAAGGGATGGCACAACCCAAATAACTATAGTCTACACATAAATCATGATAACAGATAGCAGCGGAAGTAAATATCTATATCAAACCATGATATAGTTCTAAGTGAAATCAACATCACAACGGGGAAAGATATAATAAGGAAAAGTTATTGCATCTCAACACAAAATTATAGAGTTAACAACACCTAACGAAACATAACATAGTAAAAGCTTCAGCTTGGACATCACACGAGTCTTCTCGCATCATCACAGTTTGTCCTCACGTGACCCTGTAGTACTTCATCTCCTCATGTTAGGTTCACCTGAAATCTTATGACCCAAAAGGCTTGAGCATGACGCTCAGCAAATACAATATGCAAGCATGTGTATTCAATGAGTCCACTATGAGAATGTATGTCGTGCCATGGTTTAATGCAAGGGTTTATCTTTTGTATGCAATCACATGAATATCTAACCCACCCGTCACTCAAGAATGGCTATTACAATAACATGAACTCAATGCATGCCATAGATTATATGACCACTGGATGCTCACGATAATCGCCACCTATCCAACTATGTATCCCTTAGGATAACATAGGCCATCTCTGGCTATAGGACTCTCAGTAGATTCTACATGTACACTGTAGTTTTAAGGATTCTTAACTCATGGGAAGTACATGTCCCACTTCTATTTTTTACCATGGAACTGAATCAGAAACTCCGCAGCGTTAACACATGACTCTTCCCCGTGCTACATCCCAGCTCACATCAATCAATCGGATTACTCACAACATAATAATAGAATAGTTACTGGGTTATAGGGGTAGCTAATCCCTCACCCTCAATCATTTAAGATTAACACTGTCCATTCCGGACCCCACATATGTTATTCTCATTGGTACTCCTTTCTGAGTCCAATCTGCTCATATTCTCCTTTATTCCTTCTTACAAGGATTCAAGGTTGGTCTGGTAGACAGATCTCACATATGGACCCCTTATGCATGTATGCCCATTTTAGTGTATGCTATTATCATCCATCTATATGTGATGCACAACAACATATATCTCATCATAATCCTTGTAACCAACATCATGATCATTCAATGAATAATATGTATGACTGACATAACATCAAAGGGTAGCATTCTAACATAGTTAATCTCAATCAAGTAGGAATGATGATATCAATCTCATGTTATAGAGTTTCTAAATGCTTGTTTAACCTAGCATTGATCAATGAATTCATAGTTCAATAATACCACACAAAGTCCCTACGTAACACTCCACAATCAGAAGCTGACGGTGGATTGGTCGGCAAACTGACGATCCACCCTACGATTTCCACTAGGTTTGTCCGGTGGCTCCATCGGCATACCGATGGGTCTATTGACAGGGTTATTATTGCTTCGTAGGCTGACTCGTTGGCGTACCGACAGTCCACCGACAGGGACTCCAAAACACAAAACAATCCGTCTCCAGACTCGTCGGTATACCGATAGATCCACCGACAGAAAATACATCAAATCTCGTCGGCAGACCGTCAGCATGCCGATGGGTCCACCGACGGGTGGCGATTCGGAGAATTTTGGGTTTTCCAACTTTCTCCATTCAAATCCATTTTAACAACTAAGCATAAACATGTTATGAAATCACATTGTAAGCATTCTAATCTAATTAAAACACATCAAATCACAATCATATATGCATTTGGACTCAAAACATCATTAAACCTAATTTATAGCATGATAATCACATTTAAACAAGAATAACATGAATAATCTCGATCTGAATCCATGAATTCCACAACTTAGCTCAAGAAATTCAAATCAAAGGTTTCTACATAGAGAAATCTCAATCAAGTACAACGAGTGCACACAATGTATTTACCTTTGCGAGATAGTCGATTTTTGTTCTGGGTCTTCACTTCTTCAAGAGTTCCTTCTTCCCTTCCTCTTCCCTTTTCTTCTTCTTCTCTCCTCTTCTCAGTAGAACAAGAGAATTAGGGTTAGGTTATCCCCTTTAAACTTACCCTTCTAATCTCAACCATTGGATTAAGTCAGTTACTAGTGATAAAGATCTCTACCACTGATTCAGCTTTTAAGTGAATGTGATAATATGTGTGCTCAAGTATGTTATTACACGTGTGTGACCCAATAGCAAGTGTTCATTCTAGATATTTTACTTAGTCTTTAGTATTACAACATAAGTCCTAACATTTTTGGTATTAACACAAAGGCCCAAAGTTACTTATAGAAATTTCAGTTTGTTATGCTTAAGCCCAATAACAGTCCAATTACCCTTTTAGCCTACTTAAGCCTTTTAATCCCAGTCTTAAGTCTTAATGATCATGTGTATTTCCTAAGTAGACTTTCTAAGTGAATCAACAAATCAAATTTTATTTAATTTATCAATTTACATAACTCTTATGCAAATCTTTGTTAAGGATGTTACAATCCTTTCCCCTTAAAATAAATTTCATCCTCGAAATTCCGTTAGTTTTATCCCTTAAGTTTTCTTCAATCAAAGTGTTTAATATAAGATGTTTTCTTCAAATATCAACATAATTATATCATAAAAACAACACATTAATTTTCATCGCATCCAACACACAAGGGTCATAAGAACACACCTAATGCAAGGCAAGTAGTACCTGCATCCTTAGAAAGAAGTGTATAAACGCTGCCATACGTAAGTAATGGTTGATATGCTGGCTTCTGCTGCTAAGCTCTCTTAGGACAAGGGCAATCCTTGTTGATATGCCCCACCAATCCACAGTCCTTGTTGTCACATCCCAAAATCCATGGAATGTCAATAGACATCTTTAGAATTGTCCATGTGACTCTCACCCCCACACCATGAGGTGGCTCAACAGTATAGAACATACGAATTAAATATTAGTAGTTCTAATAATTATAAATATTTAATTAAACAATACTAGTCAGTTAATGAGTTTAATTAACATAATAGGGAGAAATAAATAGAGGCATCTACCCAACTGCTCTCGACTAGCTGAACTCTCTGAGCAATCATCCAAAACCTGAAAACGTTAAACAACGGACGTGAGTTGAAAGCTCGCATGAGTAAACCCACAATACAAGGGTATTTACTAAAAAAACACAGATCAACCAATAGGTAAAAATATAATGTAGTATAATATAGTAAAGGAAAATATTGATTTTAGAATCTTAAGAATCATATAGCATATAATCACAATTACTCAATATGCAATTCTCTCCCAAACTCACCAGGGTAGTCTCCAATGCATGCAAGTCCGGTCAAATACTAATGAACTACATGATGCAGTATGCACAATGAATCATGCATAAAGAACCATGTTCCATTTCACAAAAATCAATGTCAAGCATAATAATATGATATGCGTGCTATTTAGTTTTCATATGTTACTGGTCTCGTACAATGTATGTCATGCTTGACCCACCAGTCAACCCCCACAGTGTCTTCAAGAAGCACGGGGACCATCACAGGGAAATAAGCTAAAGGTAATCTACGTGTACAACGCAATTTTAGGGACTTTCAACCCACGAGGTACAATTCCCTATTTTCTATTTTGGTCAGTAGAACACATCCAAGTCATTTCCGCGAGAAGAACTTCATGAACATATTAAAGCACAGACTACCAACAGCTCACTCTCGATTGTCTATTGGAGCCCCCATACAAGGCTCACTCCTTAAACTTTCACCTAACTTAGTACATACAATACTTCTCACAATCTGCACACTAAGGTGCTTCCAACACAACCATCCATGCTATGTAGTCTCAATGCAGGTTATGCAGTATTCATTTTCATTATTAATGCAAGTCATATCAGACATAATCTTTCTGTAGTGACCCTTGTCCCTAAGTCATCATTAATATAAATTAAATATGATTTAATAGTATTTTAAGAATCTGAAAAATAGGACTAGCAAAGAAAATTTAAGATAAGGGTAAATTGGTGATTTAATCAGTCCATAATTACAAATAATCTAAAATTTTCAAAATAAAATAATTATAATTAGATGTATAACTCAAGATGAATAAGTTAAAGGATTAGTAACAAGAATTATGGCTAAATGAAAAGAATTGCGCTTAATGTAAGTAATCTGGGCTTAAATATATAGCTTAAGTTGGGCCTAACTAGACTAGCCATAGGGTTAGTAACTATTTAGGTGGGCTTAAGTAACTTCCTTAAATCCCAAGGGAAACAAATTCCTAGTTATTTCATAATTAATTTCGGGGCTAAGTAATAGGGAAAAATAAAATACAATTCATAGTTAGCATACGAGTCTAGATACCTGTTGTTTTCAGTTAATAGTCCCAATACAACTCTAACACCTAAACAAGTTAATTAAGTAAATTAAAAGGATAGAACCATAGATATTTCATGGGAAACCCTAGGTGGGACTAGAATAAGACCAAAAACCCAGAAAACTGAAGAACCAACATCAAAGAAAGAATTTACAGCAAACCAAAGGTGAGTCTTCCTTCAAAATCTTGAGTATTTATTCCTAGCCTAGTGTTATGGCATGGAGGAAATCTTCTATGAATCAAGTTAACACCTTCCTCATGCTTTTAAATGTAAAACCCAAAAAGTTAGATTGATGAATTGAAGAATTTAACGTCAACTTGGAAAATTAGATACAAAACCAGAAATAGGGATCTTGAATCCCAAGAAAGTAAGATTATTAAAAGAAATTGTATTATGAGACTAAACAAATTAGTTATACTGTATTTAGATGTTAGTAGACCTCTGGGAGAGATCCCAACTCAAAACCATCACAAATCCTAAACGGCTGCCTAAAAGACTAGTCTCTTTACCGAAATCCAAGAACACAGACCTGTATACTGGTTAAGCAGCCACCAGAAACGGCTAACCGCTTGACCCAGCCAACCACTTTTCACCTATGCCTTTTTTTTGTAGTTTTGACCTAATTAGACCCCTTGTAAAATATCTTGATGTTTTGTACACCTTAGCCAAAAATGGCTCACCGCCCATCAACCCTTAACCTAACCGAAATTCTATTATGGTGTAATGACCCGAAAATTTCAAAATGTAATTAAGGGTATTTTGGGTGAATTGCTCAAAGGTGGGATTAAACTAGTAAAAGCAAGTAGAATATGGGTGATGATAATGGTAAGTTGAACCTTGAACCAACTAGTCGGTCCAGACTTATGTGAGACGCAACTTTTGTGGACCAACTTGTGGAACCTATAATAGTTATTTTACCCTTAAACCCTAAATTTTTCTGCTAGAGATTGGAGAGGATGAACAAGAACAAGGAACCAAGAGGAAGAGCAATAGATGATATGGAACGAAGCCAAACACAAGGAAAACCGTGACTCCGTCGGCCTACAGATGAGTGAATTTTTCAATTCATGGATATTTGGGCAAAAACCTAGATGCCGGCAATAGCATGATCTCTAACAAATTTTGAATATGGTCTTATGTGTATGAATTAGATTATAGAAGGATGTACTTGTTGATCTAAGGTTGATGAAATTTGAACATGAAGAAATTAGGGATTTACTTCTAATGTGTAAATTTTGAGTCAAGATTTGTTTAGCATGTTTATTTCTATTTAGATAGAGTAATATTATCTTTGTAGATCCCATTGCATGACCCCATGTTGATTCAAGTTGATAAACTTAGGAAATTAGGTTTGGAGTTCGAGAAACATTTCTGGGTTCGTGTCTGTCGGTGGACCCATCGGTATGCCTACGGGTCCCCGATAGGGGACGTGTTATATTGGATTATAGTCATTGGTGGACCCATCGGCATACCGCTAAGTCCAACAATCAGTTAGTGTATTGAGGAGAGGTGCTTAAAGTGTCCTTAGTGGACCCTTCGGTGGAATATAGGTGGTCGGTGGACCCGTCGGTCCACCGATGAGGCCACCGACAATGAGGTTTGTATTAGATATTATGGGCGTCAATGGAACATCAGTACACCGAAGAGTTCACCGACAATATACATTTTTGAGAGGCTTGAGAGGGTTGTATGGCTAAAGTGAGCTACTCCTTTGCCCTAACCATCCTTTAGAGAGTTGTTTAGCACTTGTGAGCAGAGTTAGTGTGTGGAGAAAAAGATAGAATACTTAGAGCTTGGACCTATACTGGAAGGGTTAAGTTATATCTCGTGAGTAGACTAGTACCCTACCAACCTACCTACTAACTAGGGTGATTCTTAGAATCATAATGTGATAGACCCTGGTGGTCAGTTTGCTTGTTAGTGAACCTTAATATATATATATAACTATTCCAGTTGGGAATGCTAGTAGGAATTGAAGAGTGTTAGAATGACATACCTAATACGTGTGGATTTTAGATTTTAAACCATGTATTGATGGTACTTAAGCATCAGAAATATATGTGATAGGAACTCATGATTAGTGTAATGGTAATGTGAATTAATTCTAAGACTAGTAATAAGTGTAAACGTCAAGATGACAATTATAATGGTAAGAAGTATGAAACCTTGATTTAATCCGATTCTTAGATAAGTGAATGATTGTTATGTTTCATTACTGCATTATGGTATGATATAATGAATGACAATGTTCATATGCAATTACATATTTGATATATGTGTGAATTACATGGCAACCTAGATTGGTGTGTACTCCAAAGTTTGTGGAACATGGAAGTGTAAATCCATGATGCGTGATGAATCGAATGGATGTAGCTGGTTATGTGATGGAATGATTTTCCTTTATTGCATTTAGATAACTTACGATGAATCAAAATTTCATTACTTTTCATAATGACTTCACAGTCTGGAGGACCATATCCTGTTGAGACTCTCGAAAGAGTTATTGGTTAATGTTAATGATGAAAATGCCTTGAGAGGTAAAGTGTGGGTGAGGACTTGAGGTGTCCAAGTTACCCAATTTATAAAATTGTTTTCCTAACTATTGGTGGGAGTGAGCTAGGATGTGGCACGGGGGGATTCATATGCTAACACCTAAGAGTCCCTGATTCGTTCTGTGATCAAAAATAAAGGTGGGATGTTGACTTCCCATGGGTTGAAAGTCCCTAAAACTACAGTGTACACGTAGAATCTACCGAGAGTCCTGTAGCCAGAGATGGCCTATGTCATCCTAATGGATGCATGGTGGGATAGGTAACGATCAGCATGAGCATACAACAGTCATACCCCCAATAGCATGCATATCATATGTCTCAGTTTGATTCGTGAATGTGAGAAAGGGAGGTATGTTTCTCTTGTGAATGGTCATGGAGCATCCTGCATCATGTAGATATATAGTTGTGAGTGGACCAGCATGCATAATACCCACCCCCGTGAGAATGGAAGAGTAAATTGCATTGCATGTGGATTGTTGTTGTGAGTAATGATTCCGGTAAATGAATGTAATTAAAGTAAGTAGATGTTAACTTAGTATTAAATAGTGATAAAGATAGGAATTCCTTGGGTAATGGTCTTAGAACTGTTAGATATTATTGACAAGTTACAAGTATGATAGATCAGGCTCACTTAGTGCTTAGTCATATAACAAATATACTGTATATCTATATATATATAAGTTGGTCTGTGGTTGTGAGTAAATACTCAAGTATTGTGGGTTCACTCACGGGCTTTATAGCTCACGCCCTTTGATTTATATTTTTCAGGTTATGCTGCATACTCTAATAGGATTGTTGGCGGAACTTGGGTAGAGAACTTCATCATCTTCTTATTTGGTTAGTAAGATCCTAGTTATATATGTATAACATTCAAATTATGATTAGTTATTGACTCTTGTTATGCATTTGTTTGCCACCTCCTGTGGAAGGGGTGAGAGTTACATTTCCGAATCCTAGCGGGGACCTCAAATAGGTACACCCTAGGAATGGGATGTGACATATGGCCAATATTGAAATCTAAGACTTTGTACACCTGTAAAATTTTAAGTATAGTTGATTTATTATGTTTCCAGGTATTGGGAATACCTCTATCAAAATATGACCACCTATATCTAAGATTTGACCTATTAAGACTGATAATATGAAATTCTAAGATACATAGGGAATTAACCCCACAATACCTGTCACGACCTGAATTCTAAAGCATGACTCACACGCACGTGAGCATAACTCTAGGATTCCAAGCCTGACTCTCACCCTCAGATCAATCAAACTTATACACCAAGAAGAGGGTGGAAAAACGCAAATACGTCAGAGTAAGTCCATATATACAACATAGGATCACAGTGGAAACTAAATCATCATAATTCATATATGAAATCAACCACAAAGTGGGCCTCACATCCAAACACAACATGAAAATATACAAATATATCAAGTCTCAAGGAGACAACCACTCCCACAACACTCTTAAACTCTCTCACAAACTACAACTAAAAGAAAAACAAATAAAGAAGAAATCTAACTACGCCCACGACCTCAGGAGTTGTCACGACCCGATTCTAGGGTATACTCCTCTGAGAGTCACCCCAAGAATCTAGCAACGTAACTCTCACCCCCTCACCAGGAGGTGGTAAACAAGTAAGTAAACATGAGCTAAAGTAAACAGAATTAAGTGAAATTCATTACCCAGCCCAATCATATGCATAAGTGTGTGGGAGCTTCCTATCCCAATCCATCCTTGTATCTACAGAGTGCGCAGCATAACCTGAAAAACAGATCCCCGAAGGGTGAGCTACATAGCTCGCGAGTAAAACCACAATACTTGGGCATTTACCCAAAAACACGATCCAGCAAATATATGCAGCGAAAATATTTAGGGAAAAAGATATGAAGAGGTAAGAGCTCATGCTTACCTGTATTGGATAATCTGAAACATTAACCCAAATTTCTACTGGCATAATAAGGCATAAGTCAATCTTAAAGATATACGTTGATTGACAAATCACTCAACAACACATTACATTAACTCACCACAATTACAACTAAATGCAGTTCTCTCATCCCAAACTCACATGTCCTGGTATCATATTTGTCAGTCCTCTCAATCCTACATACTACTCAATGCAGGATGCTCCATGAACATACATAAGGAAATCTAGTTCCCGTTCACAATTGTAATCATTCACAACCATAAATGATATGCATGTAATGTTTCTGTCATGAACTCTGGAGATGCACGCAAGATCCGGACTGTCACACCATGTGTCTCATTCTGTGAGTCATGGCCCCTTTTAGACTAAGGATGCATCGCTGATTCTGTGTGTACAGCACAGTTTTAAGGGACTTGCGACCACTGGGAATTCATGTACCGCTTTTATTTTTATCCTGGACACACCATCCCAACAGGATAGTCCACGGGCATCGTCTTCGTAAACCTCCCTCCGTGACATCCATCCCAGTTCAAGACACCAAACATTTCTAATCAAAGAAGATATTACGTCGGGGCCTATTGGACATCTTTGGTCCTCACCAGGTCATGCCCATCAGGCATATCCATCCACATAATTAATTCACAATTAAAATCATTCTCACAACCTTGATTGTTCAAATAATCCAAACTATGATCTATACCCACTGTATCCTCCACTGGTCTAGCCAATTTTCTCAAGATTTCATCAGTTCTCCTTCGGGTCTCCTCCCGTTCCCCTTGGCTTTCCTCTCATAACCTTAGGCTTTCATTACAATTAGTGATGAATGCACCAAGGGCTGAGATTATCTCTTCAGATTTGGTGTTAGAACATGGCCTCTCAAAATCTGAATTGTTCTCCCAACATTGGTTGTTTGAATTATTCAGATGCCA
>JAUPMG010281231.1:0-18383 GCA_031762675.1 Pachysandra terminalis | reverse complement strand
TACAATAGTTAAAGATATAAATCCCAATTTCTCCTCTAGATTAAAATATGGTGCTAATTAAATTAAATATTATAAAATAGAGAAAATTACTATTCAAACCTCCGTACACTTACACAAGTTAATTAATCTAACCAATTAACCCAACTAAATTATCATATCATTGTTATTTTGCTAAATACAATTCTGGGTCACTACAACAGATGATTTGGCAAGGATATATGTGAAGGAAATAATCAGACTCCATGGAGTACCAATGACGATAGTATCAGACCAAGGAACACAATTTACTTTGAAGTTTTGGGAAAGCTTACACAAGGCATTGGGAACACAGTTGAATTTCAGCACTGCAGTTCACCCTCAAACGGACAGACAAACGGAGCGTGTTAATCAAGTTCTAGAAGCCCTACTCAGAGCATGTATTTTGGACTTTAAAGGGAGTTGGGAAGACCACTTATCATTTGTGGAATTCTCATACAAAAACATCTACCAATCTTCAATTGGTATGGCACCGTTTGAAGCCTTATATGGAAGACCATGCAGATCCCCTTTGTGATGGAATGAAGACAACGCTCATGTTGCCTTAGGACCAGAAATCATAATTGAAACAACTGAGAAGATTAAGTTGATTAGGGAGAAGCTTCGCATAGCACAGCACCATCAGAAAAAATATGTCGACGTAAGAAGAAGAGATCTAGAGTTTGTGGTAGGATATTGGGTATTCCTTACAGTCTCACTAACCAAAGGAGTATTCCGATTTGGGAAGAAGGGAAAGTTATCACCGAGGTTCATAGGATCCTTTGAGATATCTGAACGGATAGGAGAGGTGGCTTACAAGTTGTTACTTCTGTCTAGCTTAGACCAAGTACACAACGTGTTCCACGTTTCAATGTTGAGAAAGTACCACCCGAATGCAACAAGTGTGATTGATTGGGATACAATAACAGTAATGGAGGATGCTACGTATGAAGAGTATCCGATACAGATTCTAGACCATAAGGAGCAAGTTCTGAGAAGCAACATGATACCGTTAGTGAAAGTTCTTTGGAGCAAGCATGGAAGATCAGAAGCTACATGGGAACTTGAAGCAGGCATTCAGGAGAAATATCTGCAGCTATTTGAGTAAGGTAAGCAAATTTCGAGGACGAAATTGTCTTAAGGACAATAAAGTGTAATAACCCAACTAAATTAGGGGAGTTTTGTGTAATTAGTAATAAGGTTAATATATAATTAATTAGAAAATAGGGACTAATTTAAAAATTTTAGTATAAGCTAATTAGTTGACTTTGACCAATTAATTAAGGCTATTTCATTTATTGTTGATTAATCATCTATACGGTATCATCTGATTTGATTTATTATCATTATGAGCTAAATTATGTTTTTGAGGCATTATAATACATATTTAGAATTATTGCACAATTGTACACTTACATGAATGATTAGTTAATTAGCACCATCACGTCACATTGCATAGCATAGCCAATATGAGTTAATGACCATATTCTGGTCATAAACAAGACTTACAATCAGATTTCACTTATGACGGGGTTTCTGATCTAATCTGAGTGGATCATGACCTGGACATCATGATTTGGTGAGGAAGTCCCGGATGGACAAACATTATTGGTTGAGGGATTTGCTACCCCAATATACTCCAGTTCTTATCATCTAGATCACGTATTTGTATACATAATTGATGCCGAGTGAAATTCTGTTGGCATTCGCCTTATGTAGTGCTCACTGAGGTTAGTCCTAATTATGAGACACCTTGGATTTTTGCATTGCCTTGACCGCAAATAAGTGGGGGAATTGTGCCCTCTTGGTCGAAACCCCTCAAAACAATGATGCGCACATGGAATATCTTACTGAGAGTGACCGTGTATGCGGGGGAATGGTTTGATAAGACATTCTTGCTCAGTAATTGATTGGTCCAGTGTGAGACTTACATAATTCGAATTATAAACAGCATGCATATTTGCACAGCATGATATTTTGCATGGATCACACTTGGTGATCAATATGTCTTATTGCATGAGCATGCATTCATAACTGTTTTTATGTTGTATATTTGCATATCGGTATAGATCATATTTCTTGTTGAGATTGTTACTTAATTGACTTTACATACTGGGCTAAGTGTAGCTACAGTCTTATGACAACCATTTCAGGTAATTTAGATAAGGAAATTAATGAAATTGGAGAGCGAGTTGAATACCTTTATTATGGACATGATGGAACTAATCAAGGCATGGAGTGATTTTTACGTGAAGTTTTGCTACCAGATTTATCGTTTAATTTCATAGATTAGATACTATGTATAGGATTAGGGATTTGGATTTTTACTTGAAATAGGACATTAGTATTTTCTTTCCCACTGCAGATTTTATTCATTGTTGTGGATGAATAGATACGTTATCTTTTAATTAATTTCAATAATATAGATTCTTCTGAAGTTTATTAAATTTTTGTTAATTTCGGTTCGATATTGATTGCCATTCCCGATTTCGATTGGGGTGAGAGTTGTGGTTTGAACGTAAGGGTTCTTACGAGAATTTCCTTAAGTTTGGGCCGTGACAGGTAGGGTCCCGGTGGGGTGTTGTTGTACCGGTAAGGTCTGTGTAGCCCTACCGGCAAGCTACCGGCACACCGGTAGGTGCCCAGTAGGCTAGGCAGTAACCTGCCTGTGCCCAGGTCAAAGTTTTAATCACCCAGAATACTAACCGGCACACTGGTTAGGCTACCGGTGTAGGGGAAATTGAATTAAGTCATGAGATTTCACAAGGTGATTCTTCTAAACATCCTAGGGATTTGTGCATGGTTAATTGGTTAGTTTATTAATTAAATTACTTCAGATATGAACAATACTTATACTTTTCTAATTCTTGGTTTAATTCATGGTTTAATCTTTAACATGTGATACATATGTGATTAATATCATGCAATCTTTCTGGGTTTTATTAGTATGATCACGGGGAAGGGTTATACATGAAAAAGAGATTAGAATTCCCCATGATACGACATTAGATGGAAAGTAAATACGCAAGATCTAAAGGAAAACTCACAATATGGCTGAAGAATTGCTGTCATTGATGATCTGCTAGTGTTCTTCTAGTTTATGATCTTCTAGCCGTCTTTTTGTTCTTCCTAGGTGTTCCCACGAATTTTGATGTGTTCTTATGTTTAATTTCCTTAGTTTAATATTATTTAATAAGTCTTATGAGTTAGAGTTGTATTAGGCTTGGTAGTTGATGTTTATCTATAAGTCTGGAGTCCTACTTTGATTTAACTTACCCATTAAGTTACCTTATGGATTTAGCACGAAAATTAGTTATTAGATAATCTAATTAGGGCTTAGTTATTTTAATTGGGCTTTAGTCTTAGTGGGTTTTACTTAAGTCCAGCTTAATTAATTATTAGAGTTAGGTCTTGTTTGGCTAGTATAGATTAATTCATTAACCCTGTTTCTAGCTAAGTTGTCAAGCTTAGTTAATGATCCTAATTCCTTTACTATAGTTTATAATATCAATTTTAAATTATTATAATAGTAACCTTAAGTTAGTTTCTAGGAGTGGAGGTTTTAGTTACCATTTTACCCTTTATATTAAGGTTCTTTTTAATCTGGCTTTTGCAGGTCTTTACACTCTATCATCCTTAAGAGAATTGCGTCCTCAAAATTAATCAAGGTGTTCTAACTGATTTTCCTTCAAATAGATTTTTAAATGTTATTCTGTTCTTGTGAAGTAGGTGATATGTCTATGTAATTAAATTAGTTCTATATTTTCTTAAATCTGAATTCTTTATAAGAATTGTTTAAGTTCTATTGTAGTTGTTTATTTTAAAAGTGTGTATGATAATTGTGTTATATGGTCATAAATTTATGTTTTGGAGTCATTTAATTCCTAAAATATGTATGTTGGCGTAGTTGATTAGGTTTTAAACTTATATTTACTTAATTACATTTTACTAATCTCAATGGAAGCAATAGGAAGGAAATATGAGAATTTCATTGATCATAAGGAAGAGACTTACAAATAAGAAGGAAGAATTGAAACTTAACCAACTCTTACATAGGAAGGGAAAACTAATGCCTTAAGGGCTACAACAAAACTCTAAAAAAAAAAAGAAAACTCTATGAGGAACTACAACATGACATCAACATAAGAACTAGAAATATCAATCAAAGAAAACATCAAGATCAGAAGTCCGTAGAAGGTGATGATGATGGTGGTGATGGAGGTGAAACCGCTGAAGGAGGAATGGTAGTCGGCCGAATGGCATCACTCGACCTCCTGCGACTGAAGATCCGCATGAGGTAGCGGAGAGTCTTGTCCACGCTCTTTTGGAGCTTGGACATATCCTCTCTACTCTTCTTCAACTTGGTACGGGTCTCCTCAAGTTCGGCTCGGGTCCTCATGAGCTCCGAAATGATCTCACTTCGAGAATTTCGACTGGTTCTCTCCAAGGCCATCAGTCTGCCCTCCACACTTTTGTCCTTCCTAGTGTAGTGCTGTTGAAGAGGAGGAACACTAGTGCTTGGCCCGACTGATGAAGATGGTCGAAGATGGACCGGAACAAAAGGCTCTGGAGGAGGTTGCTCCTATGGAAGGTTGGGTTGCTCAAAAAGCTCTCTTGGAACTTGTCTGGGCATCTCCTTCAGATTCATGAGACTCAAATTCCGATGATTGAGAGGTGTAATGGTGACAACATGATCCCTATGAGGAAAAGCCAATTCCCACCTCCTAGCCAACTCAAACATGGAAAAGGTATAGGTCCTCTTTTCGTACTTTCACATATTTGATGATATGGTGGATAATGATGGAGGGAAGACAGAGTAACTGACCGGTTGCTACAAGGTACATGATCATGATCATAGTGGTGCTAAGATTGATGTAGTTCCCATGCCTAGGATACACATTCCTAAGAAATATTTTGTGAATTATATGATATGTAGGTAGAAGTCTCGTGGCAGTAAGAGATTTATCCTCATTCCACGGGAAATCTTGCCCACACAAGACTTTATTGATCTCTGGTTTATTGGTTGGAGTCAAAACTAGGAGATTGGTGAAATGGTTGTTCATTGGGACTTTTAGAATTCTGGAAACAATTTGTAGGTCCAAGACATAGGGTTTTTCAAGAATGGTGAAATTGATGGTATGGAATCCGTAGCATACTTGGTGATGAAATCATACATTCCCTGTGCCAAGGAAGGGTACGCCTTTCCTCCCTAAGATAAAATAGGAACCCATCCCAAAGGATGTAGGGTTTCAACTTCTCTATAGGCTGCTACATGGTTGGGAATGGTCGGCCTCCCTAGTAGAATGGATCTATTCCTATAGACACTAGGTGTGTGAGGGTCATCAATATGATGGAACCCTAAATCGACTTCTTCTTCTTCTAGTTCTTCTATTTCAGGCACATACTCTTCTTCTTGAGGTTCGGGAGATGGTGGTCTCCTAGAGGAAGACGCTCTAGTCAATCTAGTGGTTTTGGATCCTTTATTTTGCTGAGATTGTTGGGTTCTTTTGGTTCTAGCCATGATCTAGGGTTTGAAGAAAAAGACAACTAACAGATTCCACAGAATGTAGAAATGGAAAATCTAAAAGAAGGAACTTACCACGAGATTTAATGATCAAGAGAGGTTGGACGAGCTCTAGGAAGCTTGGAAATGGTTTTAGAGATAATTTCTAGGGGTAGAAGTTAGAAATCGAAAATGAAGAGAAGGGTTCATTTTATAGTGAACTGGCAAATCTTGGGCTCGATACCGGTAGCTACCAGCGTGCCGGTTAGGCTACTGGTGGGGAAAACATTTTTAATTTAATAATTTTAAGTTTCGATAATTATAAGTATATTATAACAAGCAATAATATAAAAAAGTTACACTCCAAACATTGTCCTATAATTGATTAGTTGAGCAATAAGTCTCAACTACTTACTGGGTCTGAATTTGGAATGAAACTTAAAAATTAAGTTCTTCCCAAATACAGATCCATCTTAATTTTGATGTGATTATATCTAATTTATCTTATATAATAATTATAATAATTTATTTATTCATGTATATAAATTTTATTTATTTATATTATTATTATATATATATACATATTTATATACATATATATACATATATATATACATATATATATGTATATATATATGTACATATACATATTTAAAATATATACATGTACATAATCTAATTCCTACTTATTTTTCAAGTAATTTAATTCAATATGTATGCAACCATATTGACTTCAATTCCAGGAAAAATAGTTAGTATTAGGGTTATAATTAATTCATAATTAATCAATCAACAAAGCATAAGCCTTTGATTATCATGTCCTTTAATAACTAGGTAATCCAGTATACTTAACATAAACTTCATCCTTATAACTCAACCATTAGACTTGTCAGAAATAGTACATCTCCTATTTCCAAATATCTATCCGGAATCACCAAATAAAGACGCACACAATAGGAATCAAATTTATTATTCTCATTCCCAAATATCTAATTCCCTTATCCCCTTATAATTCCATTATCTTATCTGATTTATTAATTATTCCTACTCCTAAGTCCTATATATTTTGAAATCTTTTATTTTAAATTTTATTAGAACTAAGGCTCTGATACCACTTTTGTCACAACCCAAACCAGTTTAAATATGTGGATCCACAATTGGGTTAGAATGCGACTCTCACCCCATATTCCTATGGGAGTGGAAAGCAATATAAGGGCATAAGCGGAAGTATAATACAAAGTTCTAATAAAATATAAGTTAATAATTACAATGTTCTTTACTTTAAAAATTTCTGAAATTAATCTAACTAATCTATTAAATCAATTTCACTCCGAAATATCTAATTCCCTTCCCATAGCTCTCTTTCGTGATCTATCTTGCTTTAATACCTGAAAAACACAATGTAATATCCGTAAGCCAAAGCTCGTGTGAGTTGACCTTTAAAGCAAGGTATTTACTCAACAACCAATGCTACTATAAAATATAAATATAATATGATGATCTGAAATTTATATAATATGTGATGATAATGAAATCTGAATAATGAATGATAAAAACAGCATAATGTTCTCTCAACAAATCTCACCTTGGTCTATATCCTAAGGACATCACATGGTCATTTAATCATGCTATATGCCTAAATCTATATGAGAATCATATCTTGTGCATCATACACAAGATAACATCAATAATGTCAACAAACACATGATAATGCATTATGCATGAAGTTCGGTATTCGAATGGTTCAAGTCCCACACTAGACCAATCAATTACATTGAGCAAAACGTCTTCTCAAATCGTCCCCCCCATACAGGGTCACTCTCAATGTAAGATATTCTATGTGCGCATCAAAGTTTTAAGGGTTTTCGACCAAGAGGGCACAATTCCCCCACTTATTTGCGGTCAAAGAAATGCGAAAATCCAAGGTGTCCATAAATAGGACTAACCTCGGTGGTAAATTGAATTACCCGAATACCAAAAGTTTGACTCTTATGATTCAGATTGGGACTCCCACACAAGGCCTATCCCAATCCTTTCATCTTACCACAAGTATTTTGAGTCCCATACCGCTCACCTTGGGTGAAAATAATAATAAGTCTCTCAATGGACTAAAATAGAAAAAATGGTATAACATGCCCCAAGTCTCAGGCAGTATACATAATAATTGGTTAATGGTCAAAGAAAGCCTTCTCGGCCGGGATTTCATATGCAACTCATGAATTCAGGTTTGTTTATTAATGCAGTTCACACACAACGATAACATATCACATATATTCAAATCAGCATGAACATGAGCACAACCTCATGATACTAATGTAATGTAGAAGTTATTCATAGTATAATCAATTATATTAAGTTTTATGAAATTAAGATGTTCAGATAAACAGGGATCTCAATACAAGTTCAATAATATAAATCAATAGTAATCATGGTTCTCACAATAATTCATGAAGTCAATTAATCATGCCAACATCTATAATTCAATGTATGTTTAGAAGGATTTCAGGTCATTAGGATGGTATAAGAGGTTCATTAGGCTGTTTAGGAAGTCATCCATACCTTGGGCTTGTCAATCAGGGTTTACGAGGTCTCAAATCACAGAATTACACTCACTGTGTCCAACCGGCAGGTTACCAGCAAGGTGGCTGGCACACCGGTAGGTCAGGTCATCGCGCAATTGTAATGGTTTGTTTCACCCGGCAGGGTTCCGGTACACCGGTTGGGTCATTTGCAGTACCAGGGGAAGGCTAGCTTAACCAGTAGGGTGCCGGTACACCGGTTGGGCTAGGGGGTTGTCTACTCATGAAATTGGTCATCCGGTAGGGTCCCGGTGGGGTGTTGGTGTACCGGTAGGGTATGTGTAACCCTACAAGCAGGCTACCGGAACACCGATAGGTGTCCAATACGCTAGGCAATAGCCTGCATGTGCCCAGGTTAATGTTTTAATCACCTGACAGGCTATCCGGCACGCCGGTGTAGGGGTAATTGAATTAAGTCATGAGATTTCACAGGGTGATTCTTCTAAACATCCTAGGGATTCGTGCATGGTTAATTGGTCAATTTATTAGTTAAATTACTTCAAATATGAATCAGACCTATGCATTTCTGATTCTTGGTTTAATTCATGGTTTAATCTTTAACATGTGATACATATATGATTAATATCATGCAATCTTTCTGGGTTTTATTAGTATGATCATGGGGAAGGGTTATACATCCAAAAGAGAATGGAATTCCCCATGATATGACATTAGATGGAATGTAAATACGCAAGATCTAAAGGAAAACTTACAACATGGCTGAAGAATTGCTGCCATTGATGATCTGTTAGTGTTCTTCTAGTTTTTTGATCTTCTAGCATTCTTCTTGTTCTTCCCTGGTGTTCCCACTAATTTTGATGTGTTCTATTGTTTAATTTCCTTAGTTTAATCTTACTTAATAAGTCTTATGAGTTAGAGTTGTATTAGGATTGGTAGTTGATGTTTATCTGCATGTCTAGAGTCCTATTTGGATTAAAACTTAGACATTCAGTTACCTTATGGATTTAGCACGAAAATTAGTTATTAGATAATCTAATTTGGGCTTGGTTAATTTAATTGAGCTTTAGTCTTAATGGGCTTTACTTTAGTCCAGCTTAATTAATTATTAGAGTTAGGTCTTGTTTGGCTAGTATAGATTAATTCATTAACCCTATTTCTACTTAAGTTGTAAAGCTTAGTTAATGATCATAATTCCTTTATTATAGTTTATAATATCAATTATACATTTTTATAATTGTAACCTTAAGTTAGTTTCTAGGTGAGGAGGGTTTAGTTACCATTTTACCCTTTATATTAAGGTTCTTTTTAATCTGGATTTTTCAGGTCTTTACACACAATCAATCCACACAGGTTACTAATGATAATGCATTTCAATCAATCACTCATCACGTGCACTGCAATGCAAGCATATGATGCAATTATGAGATGAGATGAACTGCAATGCAAAGGAATGCAGGTATGACCAGGCCTAGCCCAATCATATGCTCAATTCAATTCACAACCCTGCAACTTGTACTTTTAGCGACTTGCACCCACGGAAGAACAAACCTGTCAGTAGCCCGTTCTTTTAGGGAATTGCACCCACAGAAGAACACACCTGTTGCTATCATCACCTTTTATGGGCTTGCACCCACGGCTGGAAACACCTTATGCTAGTAACTCGCTCTTTTAGGGACTTACACCCACGTTAGAAAGCCACCTTTCGTATTCCTTAAGAGACTTGCAGTTATAATGGAATAAACCAGCTACGACCATTCCTTTAGGGACTTTCACCCACGATGGAAACTCACTTGTAATCAGAACCTTCACATTTTAAGGGCTTGCACCCACGGCTGGAATACACCCTATGCTAGTAACCTTTCCTTTTGGGGACTTTCACCCACGGTGGATGTTTACCTATCCAGATCACAATTCAAGTTATAATTATCAATCACAAACAACATTCACAAATATGGATACTCACTGTATCCTTAATCGACTCACAAGATTTCATCGAATCAACACATGGCAAGCATAAGTCAACCCAAGTCAAGCATGAGTCAACATCAGATGCTCAAAGCACCATTCAGCCAATCAAATCTTGAGTGACCATTTCTAATCATAACAATCCTATTTTGAGGTCCTAAGATCATATCCTGAACCTTGAATTTAATATCACCTATAATTCAATTCGGATTAGTTCAATAATCCTGAATTTTAGACCTTCTCCAACACGTTTCCTAATTCGACCAAATCTAGATCTTTTACATACAAACCAACTATACAGGCATGTTTACAACTCACTAGGGAACATGTCCTTGAAATTTGACCATGTTTGGGCCTCGGCAGCACTTTGGTAGCTGCCGATGCTCCTACCGAACGTAGGACAGCTACCGAGCCTCGGTAGATAGTCCTAAGAACCTATCGAAATTTGGGTTTTTGACAGGTGTTTGATAGCTACCGATACTCCTGCCGAACTTATAAATTTAGAAGATTTATGGGTTTTCACCTAGGGTTTCGTTCCTATATAAAAGATACTTAATTTCTAGGGTTTTAGTAATCATAATTAAATCTCTAAAAATTATTCAAGTGATCCAAACATCAAACACATAATAACTACTTAATTCCATGGGTCTAAACAAGCAAAAATCACATTAAATCTAAGAATTATTCATAATCCATAGGAACAAAAGGAACACCAAAATTACAGAAATTTAGATCTAGCATGTTTTTCATCACACAAACAACATGGCATATATTCTAGTTTTACTAGATCTCTAGTCTAAGCATGCTTTACACAAGATTATGCATCAACCCTGTAACTATAGCATTGGAATCATCCATAAATATAAATACCGTAGAAATGCAGGAAGTCCTTACCTCTTCTAGCTTAAAAGTAATCCCTATCCTCTTCTAGTTTTTCCTCTCTTAAGATGTTGCCTCATCAACGTTCTTTTCACTTTTGTCTCCTTCCTCTAACCAATCATCATCATCATCATCGCTTTCTTCATGATCATCATATCTGACTTCCTCTTCCTCTTCACTCTCTTCCTTTTTCTCGTTCTTCCTAGGTTTCTTCCCAAAGTTGTTGATTCTTTTCGTTTCTTCTTTAGCCCTCTTCTCCTCTCTCTTTTTCTCTTCCCTCTCTTATTCTCTCTGTCCTTTTTCTTCCTACAATATTCTTTCCTCTTTTTCTCCATCACTTCAGCTTTCTCTTTCTTTCCCAATGGATTTCACATATTCTCTTTCTGCAGAACCAAAAACCAGAATTTCTTCCTCCTCTATTTGGACGTCCATCTCTAGAGACAGATTCTCTCTCATCTCTCCTACTTACTTAGCCCACTATAACTCTATCACTATTGGTTTGTTTGAATTTAAATTTATAACTGTAGGGAGAATTAGTTGTGTTTGATTACTTCCTTAATTACCCTTGTTTAAATATGTAATTATCTGTCCAAGTCCTATTGGACTCTCATTTGGTTTTGGGCCCAATTTGTTAGCTTTTGTTCTGGCCCATATGGATTTGAAATCCAGCCCATATATTAGTTTTTAATTAATTAAATAGTTGTCCCTTAGTTTCTCTTAATTGTTGTTTAGTCCAATACTCCCTAGGGTCTTTCATTAAGTTCCTTGCGTATAATTAGTAAATTAATTAATTTAATTTATAAATATCCAGTTGGGTCTGGGTCACTACATCCACTCACCACTACTTGATTATTATGATAACATATGGGGATGGATGACGGTGTTCATTCTCTTAGTGGGCATTCAAAGCTTACGCAACTTACACATGTTTTAGGGTGAGCGGATGATGGCTGAACTAGATGTGATGCCTACCTTATGCTTTGTTATTTACTGTTTCATTTTAGAGTGGTGCTCTTGCGAGACCTTTGCAATATAAAGACTTTGTTAGGTTACTATGACTAGATGGTTTTGTAGGTCATGGCTTAGTTGAAGTCATGAACCTTTGGGTATATTTGGATTATTGTAAGGTTGTGTTGTTTAGCTTCCACACTTTGATTTCAATATGAGGTAATTTATTTAATTTTATTGCTTATGGCTTGATAGCGATCTGCGTTCCATGTGTAGAACCCGAAGATCTGACCTCATGATCCGTGCTACCCACCTAGGGGTTCGGGCATTGGGATCCGGGGTGTGACAATATGATGTGAGAGCACTTAATCCAAGCCGTCTTAAGATTCATTGGTCTCACATATTTCCAACTCTTCATAAGTCGGATGAGGTATTTCTAAGGATTTACCTGGAGCTTTTCCAAATCCTTCCTATTGCCGATTACGTATCTTCTCACCAAGTGATGTGGGTGAATTATATCGTCTTAATAGACGAGATAACACCGCTGTCTCTTGAAAGAACACGTTGATATTACGAAGACTTATTGGATTGCCTTCCTCAATTCTCTCTAAGCATATGCTTTGACTGTAGGCTTCTTGAAGGCGCGTTGTTTTGTCAAACATGTGAGTTCTATGCAGGAATGAAGAAAGATAAGCGGGAGCAAGGGAATTGTGACAACATTTCCATAGCCATTAAAGCATACCCGTTTTATCGAGTAGCATCAACCTTAGAGATGAGGGAACGAGCATTGAAGGAAAGGATGGTGAAAACATCTGATGATGTGTATGATGCTCAGTTGCATTATGAAGCATGTGCCATTAAGAGGGAAAATGCCCGATATAATTTCATAAGGGTCAGGGAAGATCTCTCAACGTGCTACAAATTTTTTGGGGAATATTCTGGGTTGCAACGAACTTCGGTCTGACCCAGGGTCGACCGAAGGATCGACCAAAATTCCCGAACCAGAACCCGAGGTTAAGGGGGAACTGAAATCAGTGACCTAAACTGTCGGTCTGAGCCAAGGTCGACCAAACCCTGCGACCGAAGCCCAATGACCCAATTTTAGGTGGGTAACTAGGTCTTAGCGTAATCAGGTTGAGTATGATGTTAGTTTTGCTTATGAATGCGTGTATGAATGTTTGTGCAACAGAATGATTCTATTTTCTTCTGTTTTGGTTTGCTTTGACCTATTATGATATGTTTTAGTCTATGAACTATGTGGAGTCTGATATATGTGTATTATGGTTGTGTATGAGGTGTTTGTACTGTGGATATGCTTAGTGTATGAATTAGATATGTTTGGTGTGAGATCCCTTGTGACCAGGTGTTATGTGTAAGTTTTGGGAGTGATCCTATTCGGTTCACTGTGTTGTTTCAGAACTCCCCAAGGGAGGAGGCTCTGGTGATTCTATGTGTGTGTTGTGTTTTCAAAACTCCTAGGAGGGTTTGATATGTTAGTATTGGTATGAGTCTATTTAGGGTGATTTCTACCATGGGCCAACTGGTCCCTTAAAAGGAAATGTGGTGGTTCTACCATGAGTTAACTTGTTCCCTAAAAGGAATGTGGTGGTTTCTACCATGGATTAACTTATCCTTAGAAAGGAAATGCTATGGTGTTTTCCTACCTTTCGGTACCTAATCTCTGAAAGGACATGGTCAGTTGTGTTGTGGCACATTCCTTGGGGTAACATTACCTGAAGGAGATGTGAGTGTGATTCCATGGTTAGGCTAGGCCTAACACCCTACATTGCATACATTTCATCATCTTCACTCCATTATGGGCATTGTGCATCATACCATTCATCTCATAAGCATTTTGTATGTGTATACCATTTCATCATCTGATTGTTGTGTGTTTGTGTTCATCTTACTTGATTGTGTGTTTGTTTAGTGGACTGATTTATGTTGATTGGATGTTGTGTGTATTTATAAATGAGGTTATGGTTTTATGAGAAGTGTTTCAGCATGATTAAGATCATGAGTTTATTGTGTTATGAGTCGTGTTTTAGCATGATTAAGATCATGAGTTTATTGTGTTATGAGTTGTGTTTCAACATGATTACGATCATGAGTTTATTGTGTTATGAGTTGTGTTTCAGCATGATCATGATCATTAGGATGTAGGTTTATCTGACAGTTGGGTTTATGATGATTGTGGTTTTGTGGTGATTGTGTGTGAGAAAGTTATGAACTGCCTTGCTTATAATTATGATATTGGTGTATGTGGATATTATGCTTATTATGATGAAAATGTGGTTAAAAAGATTGTATTATTATGAGAATGGATATTATTATAAGATTGTTATATGAGATTGGTTATACGCTTGTTAATAAGAACGATTGTAATTTGTATGTATTATGTGGAATTGCATGAATATGAATGTTGTTATATAACTGTGAAAGTGGTTAGAGTAGTTTCCTTGGATTTACCTATTGAGTCTCCAAAGCTCAGACCTAGTTGAAACGGGTTATCATTAAGCGTGATGGCTGGACCTGGAGACAGAGTTCCTTGGTGGACATTTGATGCCGTAAACTTTATAAACATTGTTGTTTATTTTAATTTGAAATTATGGATTTAGGTGGATTGGATTTATTTGTTTTGACCCTTTTTCGGCAACTAGTTGTATTTAAATTTGAGAATTGGTGTGGTGATTATTTTGGTTTTATATTCAAGTAACTTAATGTTTAAAATTTATGAGACTTCCGTTGATTTTTAGTATGCTCTGTTGGAACATGATATTGGTTTAGATGATTTGGCTGCATCCAATGTTTGGATCCGAAGGTCATTCCCTTGGAAATCCTTGAGATTCTACATCTCAGATTCGGGGTGCGACACTATGTTCGCCCAATATGTGAAATTTTGATTTGGACTTGTATCACTCTAAAGCATGTCATAATCATATTTTATTGCCCATATTATACTTGTTCATATACACCAATGATTGTTTAGCTAATTGCACGATCCACAATGCACAACATATGCCTATGTGCATAATGACCTTGTTTTAGGTCTAGTGCGTTGACTTGATCCCATAATTTCATATTTCTGGAGTTATGGCTATAATGAGTGCTATTGTGATATAGGAATCATAATATTTACTAGAAAGTCCTGGGTGGACTATTTGCATGTGTTGATGGATTAGCTACCCCAATAGACCAACTTTGATTCTTGTCTTACGAGACAAATGCCTATCTTGTTGGCTGAATGAAATTCTATTAGTAGATCGGCTAATGTATGGTTCAAAAAGGAAGTTCTGGGTGATGCCTTGGGATTCATCTCCATGATCAAAAATAAGTGAGGAAATTGTGCACTCTAGGTCAGAGCCCCTAGAAATTAAGATGCGCACATAGAATAACCCCTATTCTGGCCATGTATTTGGGGGATGGTTTTCATCTTATTTAGCCAGGGGTTTGATCGGGTGTGGAACATACACTACTGGAATGCCAAACAACATATATATTGCATTTCATATGGTTGTGCATGAATCACATGTGGTGATTATATATATATATATATATTGTTGCATGAGCATGCATTGCATTCACTAATAACATAAATAGCATCTCATATTGCATCGCACAACACTTCATATCATTATTTGCATGTTTCTAACATTCTGTTTTTGTCTATGGAATACCATTGGAGAGTGGCATTGTCCCTACTTCAATCTTAAATAATATTTTGACTTGTTTATTTACTAAGCTAAGTGTAGCTTACACTTTCGAGCCACCATATTTCAGGATCTATAGTTGAGGGACAGCAGAACTATGCTGATCAAGATGGAGGACAAGGCTATGATGAAGACTTTGGTGACAAATAGGACATGGTTTAATGATTTCAATAGAATTTGTAGTAGGATTAGTTGGTTTTATGTTTTTAATGATTTAGTATTATTAGGATCATATTTGAGTAATTGGTAGGGTTTTGATTGAAGCATGAGACTAGGAGTGGTTTATTTTTTTGCTTTGACATTTGATGTAATGGATTGATTTTAAGGATATTTATTTCCAGATTTATAATTATCTTAATGAATTTCAATGTGTTTGGAAATGTATTAACTACCACTACCATATGGAATGGGGTGAGAGTCATATTTCAAATCTTTAGGGACTTAAATGAGATCTCTAGGTTTGGGATGTGAGACAAGTTGGCATAAAATCGGGATTTAAGATATTAACAAATTTTGTTAATTTTTTCGAATCGGGTTTGCTGAAAGTCTCTGACAAATCAAACTGAGACTTTGACAAACATATTTGATGTGTTGAACTCATCGGCAAATGCTAAAGTCCCTTGCATGCAGACACTGAGGAGTTAATTGAAATTTGAATTATTAGAGACTTTTCACAACTTGGTCAAACTGGGTCTACTGAATGTCTTCGACGAACCAGACCGAGACTTAATTGAGTTATTTTTTGTATACCGAGCTCATTGGCATATCCTACGACTTTACCGAGCTATTTTGGATGCGCCGAACTCATTGGTAAATCCTAGGACTTAGCTGAGCTCTTTTTGGCATGCCGAGTCTATTGGCAAACCCTGAAATGGTCCTGTGGCATTAGTTGGGCTGAATTCGGGATTGGCGGGTACTTCGGCAAAGTACCTGGCCATATTTGCTTGGCCGCCCACCATGTCGTGGCCCTCGTTGGCCCCAGTAAGGGGCCTAGATCGACCCCAGCACGGAGTAGGGGGGGAATACTATCTGTAACAACACGAAATAAAAAACTGAAACAGAAACTTCCTTTTATATAGGGGTACAATAGTAATTTAATAGGACAAGCTATATCTTTAAATACTTATATTATAACTATATACTTAATTTAACTTATATTATTGTATGATAAATTTATATAATCATACATTAAATCATATTATAATGTTTAAGGCTTATTTAATTAAGTGTTTGGCTTAATTGAATTGTCTTTGGCTTAACTAAAAGTAACTGGGCTTATAATTCTTACTTAGGCTTAAGTAAATAAGTAAGGATCCTAATTAATTAATGATCTTAATGGGCTTAAAGCCCAGAACTCACAACTTAAACTTAAAACATAATTAATCCCGTTTTTATTAAAGACCTTCTAGAAAACTTGAGTTAGAAAGTAACTAGGACTCCCAAACAGTTTAAAAACAAGGCTTACTAGTTATAGTAGGATTCTACATTAAATAAGATAATAAAAGCCTAGTTTTAGTAAGACTAGGACACTAATAAGGAGAATTAAAACACATTAATCCAAGGGCTGTAATTAAACTACTATAATCGAAGGGCTATTAATTAATATATAATCCTACACTAAGTATAACACTAGGACACATCAGAAATCGATATATACAGTAAAGGGGACGTGTGATTTTCAATCTAAGAGAGAGAGAGAAAGAGAGAAAGTGTGTGGAAGATATCTGGAGCTAGAGCTTGGAGAAGAAGAACAGTTCAGATTTGAACTGAGAAGAAGAGGAAGAAGAAGATCATACAAGCTAGAGCACTGTAAGTAATTCAATTAATTTTTATTTTAGATTTTGGTTTAGGTGTCTAGGTCATATTCAATTGAATATAACATAGCACAACCTTAAATCATTGTTTATATATGTTTACATAAGAACTGAAACTGGGAAAATTGTACAGACCTGATCTACTAAATCCCGGACCACTGTAAATATTTTATATTATTTATTTCATATTTTTATAAGCTGCTCCTATTCGTTAGGGATCCAACAAAACAAGTTTGAACAGATTCCAATGCGAACTGACCAAGTTATCATTTATTTTCTGACCATGTGTCAATAATAGAAATCCACAACTCGAAACCTGTAAGCTTCTATGTTCATAGATTAAATATCCTATCTTAATAATTTTATAAATTTTAATTGATATTTTTCCTATATTCGCCTATGAGGTAGGCTTCCGTCAAAACAAGTTTGAAGTGATTCCGAATCATATTAACCAAGTTATGACCATATTAGTGACTGCATATCAAATCAGGAAAAACCCAGAAGACCCTACCGACGTGCCAGTAACCTGCCGAGACCTCGCCGGATCCGGAAGTAGGATTTAGTGCCCACTGTATAGCCTACCAGAAGGTTACCGGCATGCCGGTTATCCTGCCGGCGGCCATACTGATTGTAATTGAGATTGTGAACCTACTTGGTAGCCTACCAGAAGGCTACTGGCGTGCCGGTTAGCCTGCCGGTGGCCCACCTTTGACTGTTTAATGTGTTTTTGGTCCCTGGTTAGGCTACCGGATGGCCAACCGGCGTGCCGGTTAGCCCGCCGGTCAGCCCAGACTAGCTCACTTGTTTTGTTTGATTTGCTATGATTGTTGTTATTTAATTACTTGTGTGATAATTTATTACGGTTATTTGTGATTAATCATCTATTTATTATTTCTTGGAATTCATTGATTTATGGTTATTTGTGGTTAAGCATCTACATGCCATCATCTGGATTTGATTGGTTATTATCATGAGTTATTTGTGTTTTATGGTATCATAATCTAAGTTT
>JAUPMG010281220.1:0-18385 GCA_031762675.1 Pachysandra terminalis | reverse complement strand
GGCCGAACCTCGTAAATCTGTGTGCATTGTTGATCTTTGTTTATTGTTTATCCTTATTGCTTGATTCAAACACAACATTTTAAAATTATATATATATATATGACAGGACTAGACTAGTCACCTTACCGACGGGATCGATCGTTAGACCAACGGGATCGATCGTTAGACCGACGAGACCTATCACTGATCCAAATCAAAATTGGTCTGGTGGGTTACCCTTTTAAACCACCCCAACAAAATACTTAATTTATGTGGGAATTAGAATAAACACATCGAGGGTGTGAATCATAATTCTCATGAATCATGATAATTGAGTATCTTTTTTTTCAACGTGAATTTTAATTCTCATAAATATTGGTCATCCAAACGCAAGAATTAAAATTCACACCTACCAATTCCAATTCTCGTTCCTGAATTCTTGCGATCCAAACAGGCTCGTCATGAAAACTGTAAAGGAACTATAAAGGAAAGATGGGCGAGGAAAGGGGGAGATTATTGGTAGTAAACGACAAATAGCAGGCTAATAGAAGGACAAATATGACACGTCATGCAAGCCGGAGCATTGATGGAAAAACAACATACTTAATTCATGTAAAAATTACAGTAAACACCTAGGATGTGAATTATAATTCTCGTAAATCATGAGAATTGGGTCTCTTTTTTTCTCATGTAAATTTTAATTCACATAAAAATTAATCATTCAAATACAAGAACTGAAATTCACACCTACCAATTCCCACACCCTATATTCCTGATTTTCAAACAGACCCTTATCATATTTGCACGAGTCAGTGGAACTGCAAATAAAAGATGGGCAAGGAAAAGGGGCGAGTATTAGTAGAAAACGATCAATAGCGGGTTAATAGAAGGGCGAAAACGACACGTCGATGGAAACATGCCAGAGTATTGATGGAAAAGGCGGTCCTCCGTTGCCCAAAGCGCCGTTAACTCCGCTTAGCGAGACAAACGGAAACCGTCCCGTCGTCATCCGTAACACCGTTACTCTTCCGCTGTCGCCTGCTCGTGTAGCAGGCTCTGCAAAAAAAACGAAAAAACAAGAAGAAAACCTCTTTGTTGTACACGTGGCTATAGCCCACAACGCGTGTCGTTAAAAGACGTTGAAAAGGTTAAAAGAGGGAACGGTCACGATTTTGGCTCCGCGCCATTAAGCATTGTTTTTTCGTATAAGCACGCGAGCTTTGCTACCCCTTCCTCGTTTTCTTCTTTCACCTCAAACTGTAAATCCGTTACAAATCCTTCTATGTAAATTATCAGAGATCCAAGGGTCATTTTATAATAAACGATTAAAATTTGAATTATTTTTCCAATAATGACCCTTTAAACTGTACCATTATACTAAAACTATGAAAGGGTTGTTTTAAACTTCTTGTTTTTAGAGGAAGATTTCCTATAGGAGAAAGTTCCTCGTGGCCAAAACTTATATATTCTTTTAGTGTTTATGTAAACATGGTTTTAGAGCTTTTTTTTTTTTTTTCTAATCTCCTTCATAAATGAAGATATTGATCATCTTTGCTCATGGATATAGTATCTACCTATTTTGAGTTAATCATTTAAATCCTTGTGTGATTATTGTTATACAATTTTTTACATGTTATATATCTAAAATCTAGATTTTGTGTGACAACAAAAATAAGCATTAGATGATGACATTAATCTTAAGTTTAAAAATATGAATACTATTATCAAAAAGAGAAAGAAAATAATTTTTTTACCAAATGCAATGGTGTAACATCCATTATAACGGGGTTGACGACAGTTAACGATTGTTATAACGATAATGGACGACGTTTTACAACGGTTAATAATTGTTATAACGATTGTTGACGACGATAAACGACTAACTCAAAAAGATTCTTACCATTGCATGGCACTAAGATGTCGTAATGAAGACGACATCTTACAGATTTGGTGACAGAGATTTGTCGTTGACTCTCAATACATATCGACAAAGCATCAGGCGCAATAAAAGCGATATTAATTTAGTGTTATCTTACGGATTTTCTGAGATTCGCTCGTGTCCTGTTTTGTTAGCACACAGATTTAATCCATCATTGACCGTAATAAACCCTGATTCGCCCATTGATTTCTCTACCAACTCAAATCTTATTGGTTGCAATGCGTGTGTGCTTAAATGTTTTGCCAAGGACACCGCATGGTGGAGGCTGTCATTAAAAAAAATTACAAAAAAAAAATTAAAGAGTGGCTACATTTTTATTAAGGTAAGAGAAGTTTTTTCATCATTTTCTTACCTTAATAAAATGATTGAATTTTTGTGGTGTGTTAATATATATATATATATAGTATATTTACAATTAAACTCTTTACAAGTAAATTGTATACAATATTTTTATGAGAATTTAATGATAAAGATTTGTTGTTGCCTCTCAGCGTTCATGTACGTATAGTGTTATCTTATGAATTGTCTGGATTTGCTTGTGTTCTATTTTGTTAGCACACAAATTTAATTCAGCATTTACAGTAATAAACCCTAATTCACCCATTGAATTTCTACTAACTCAAATCTTATTGGTTGCCATGTATGTGTGCTTGCATATTTTGCGGAAGCGGATCCTCTGTTAGCAAGCTAACATGATCCCTCCTGTTAGCTAAAACAACATCGAAGGCAAAATTATAATTTTGCTCTCATAGCTAACATGAGGATCTGCTGTTAGCTTGCTAACAGAGGATCCTCCCCCATATTTTGCTAAGGACACCGCATGGTAGAGGCAGTCATTAAAAATTAAACAATGACTAAATTTTTATTAAGGTAAGAGAAGGTTTTTCATCATTTTTCTTACATCAATAAAATGATTGAATTTTTTGTCATTGACTCTCAACATTAATGTATAATGTTATCTTACGAATTGTTTGCATTCGTTTGTGTCCTATTTTTTTAGCACATAGATATTTGATTCAGCATTGACCATGATAAACCCCGACTCACCCATTGAGTTTCAACCAACTCAAATCTTATTGTTTGCCATGTGTGTGTGCTTGCATATTTTGCTAAGGACACCGCACAGTGGAGGCTATCATTTAAAAATAAAAATAAAAACAAAAAATTAAAGAGTGGCCAAATTTTTCTTAAGGTAAAGGAAGATTTTTCATCATTTTCATAAAATAATTAAATTTTTTGTGGTGTGTAAATGATCTTATGTCAAATATATATATATATATATATAATTGGTATAGAATTTACAATTAAGCTCTTTACAACAAGTGAATTATATACAATAGTTTCATAAGGATTTAGTGATAAAGATTTATTGTCGACTCTCAATGCATATCGACGAAACGTTAGGTGCAATAAAATTCGCATTAATAGTGTTATCTTATGAATTGTCTAGATTTACTTGTGTCCTATTTTGTTAGCACACAAATTTAATTCAAGAGAGTGACTAAATTTTTATTAAGGTAATTAAGAGAAGTTTTTTCATCATTTTCTTACCTTAATAAAATGGTTGAATTTGTTGTGTTGTGTGTATATATATATATATATTGATTGGCCATCTATGTCACCATAAAGACTAAGGAAATTAAGAGCAATACTTCCAAGAATTACATGAAAGCTAGGTTTATTTATTTCTCATGCTAGCACATAAGCTAGTTATTTTCTTTAGTTTAATTTGCTTTTTGCATTTTTGGAATCAAGAAGAGTTCAACACAAGATCCCCATGAATTTACTTTTTCCTAACAACATTTAAGCTTGGCTTTCCCACATGTAACCACATCAAAGCTAAATGGATGGAGTCATGCTTGTGGCTTCACATGGAGGGGATGACAAGGCTTCATCTGGACTCTCGAGGGTTCGGATTGGTTTGATAAAGGTATTAACGGCTTGGTACTTCTATTGAAATCCAACCGTTTAATAAAACGGATTGAAATGGTCAACCTCGCACCCACTTGTCCTAACCTATCTTACATATTTTTTCTTCTACAATCTTGTGCTCCAACCTTATGCACCCACTTGAAATGGTCACACACGCACAAAAACTTATATTACATCTTTGTATCATATCATACATATATACTACTTATAAAAGTTGAACCAATTTTTTAAGTTTTTGAGTAAAAACATTTTTATTAGATGTTGTTTTACTATATTATCCTCTATAATTACTATAATTTTTAAATTAAGTAGTAATTATTCAAATAATATAATATTAAATTATGGTTTTATTGTCTTTTACTTTAAACTTTTAGTAAAAATAAATCTTTGAATTTTTAAATACCATTTTCTTGACAAATATATCCCTAATTGTTTATATAATTAATATAACACAACTAAACTCTTCTTTTTTAAAAAGGCTATTTTAGGTATTAAACATAACTTATGTGGGACCCACACACTTATTCAAATCTTAATAAATTTATTAATAGATTTAACAAAATGTCTTTATTAGAGAATTTAATATATTTTGATTCCGTTACCAAAATTAAAATGGCTTACCAATAAATTACTTATTGCAACTTGATAAGTTTTCTCAGCACAGTCCTTCCATAATTTTTTAATAAAAAAATCGTTTTCTCATTAATGTTCATGATAACACAAGTGTTACTTTAATAGTCCTTGCAAAAGAAACCTAAGCTCAAACGTCTCCCATCAATTCCTCTTCCTCCTCTTCTTTTTTTTTTTTTTCTTATTTTTGCAGGTTTAGCTTTTCCAACGAATCGAATATTATAAGGTGAGGTTTCTACAGGTTTTCCCTTCTTCTCGTCCATCCCTTTCTCTCTCTTATTTTTTTTCCTTTTTATTTTTTTTGGTGAATTTGTTTTTTCCTTTTTCTTCTTTGTCCAGACAGTTAGATTCATGAGAACCTTATGACATTATTGTTTTCAAGTTCTGTTTCTTTTGTTCTGTTTTTAGATCAATCAGATGTGTAACGATTTCTTCGGTCACGGAGGAAAAGAACCTGCTTGAATTCAAAGGTAATGTTTTCGATGATCCTTTTAATAGCATGGATTATAGTGGGAAGCCCTTACAGAGGTCGAAGCATTTGCCCTCATGGCTGATAACTTGAGATTTGTGGCATTCCCAGTTCAAGCGTCTTCATAGCAAGCAGTTGCGGCAAAAGCCGTCGGAACTTGATTTTACAGCCGAAGAACAGTAGTAAGTTGAGATTTGGCTTTGAGATTTATATTTTGATTTTGATATATAAAGCCATGGTTTCACAGATATATCATGTCGTCGTGTATACAATATGGAATGTAAGTGAACCTTTTCCTTTGGCATCTGTAGTTTATTATTTATTTTTTATGTTTAATCAACAATAGTTACGATGGCTTGTTTTTTTTTTATTGATGACATTGTAAATAGAAAAACATAATGACAATAACATTGGGATTTCTCATTGTAATTTGTGGGTATTCTATTAAAATAAACAATAGTTGCAGGAATACAATGGAATTCTTGCTTTTTTATAGTGTATTGAAACTGGATATGGATCTTCAATTGCAGGAATATAATGGCTTTGTTTTTTTTTTTATTGCTTTTTTTTTTCATGACTTGTACAGTTTAATATTTTATAATATATTTTTTTTAGGATTGATAAGGAATCATTTGAGTAATGTAATTTGAAGTGATGGTTTTATTGTCTTTTTAGTTAAAACTTTTAGTAAAAAAATCTTTGATTTTTTAAATATCATTTTTTTCACTAAAATGCCCCTTCTGCTATTAACATATAAACAAAACTAATCTCTTTTAAGAAGAAGAGGGTATTTTAAGTATTCAGCTTTATATATATTATCTATGTGGGACCTATTAATTATTATGCATTTTTTGAAGACTTAAATGATCTTAATTAATTAATTATTTGTTTTCTCAATGGGCCCTCTTTTATTTTTTTAATGAGACCCTTCCACTTTTCAGCTATTGAATACTTAATGAGACCCTTCCATTGCTCATCTCTTGAGTACTAACCTAAGAAGCCTAAGCGTCTGAAACATTGACGTTCTCATCGGTGTATATAATCTGAAATGCTGCGCATTTAGCTATTGCGGGCTACGGATGGGACGTTGCGAGGGCAAAGTTTTCAGATTGGGTAAGATAAGTGCATTTATTTGGATTGCTTGGGATTTTAGGTTCTTTCTTAGGTGTGCAAGTTATGGAATTTGTTTTGCTAGACAGGATAAGGAAGTATATGGAGAAGTTTGAGGCCTCCTTTGGCACAGAGGTATTGTTATCAAATGATGGTGATCGGATACTTGAAGGTTGTGTGACGAATTTCTTTGTAGTTTGTCACAAGGTGAGTGGTTAAGATCTTTTTTTTTTGTCAAAAAAGGCTCGATTTGAGATGGGCGACATGAACTTGCTATTTTGTCAAGGTTTGGTTTGGTATTGACTGGTTGGATCCCGTTTGATCGCAGAAGCAAAATAGTAGGCCACAGAGCCATAAGGTCCAGTAGCCTGCTTGATGTGATTAAGTGAAAAACCTTTTCTCCTAGCTCTGATATTGTGTGTACACATACACGCATATATAAATTTATATAATAATGAAGTGTGTATTGAATTTGAATATGTGAACTACAGTTGTCTATAAATTCTTTCGAGAAGCTGATTCTCTCTCTTTTCACCATTAGATTTCGATTGATCGTTAGGTGGGAGAGGATTTGTTGTGGGGTAATCCCTTGTGGGGTAGAGACAGCCCATGGGGTGAAAATACCATTTCACCCCTCATGTTGAAGCCCGCATGGGTGAAATGGTATTTTCACCCCAGGGTTGTCTCTACCCTACAGCAACCCCACAGCAGATCCCGTTCCCGGGTTAAGGTGGAACCAATTTATAAGATTATTGTATGATTGCATCAACTAGTCTTGAATCAGTTTCAGAAAAAAAAAAGTGACCTACACTCTTCCACACCCAATCAATTGAAAGATAAAAGAAATGGATGTATATTATACAAAGTATGATTATTAATCAATGTGGCTTGGCTAATAAGTTGTTTGTAATGAGGATTGAGGCGTCTCCATTTTGTGTATGTGATGTATCATTATTTCCAATACATTTTGTAAGTAAGAAGTAAAAACCTCCCCCTTTGGGTTTCATTTTCTTGAATAAGCGTAGGTTAATCCTGGAGTTCTAATAGAGAACAAGTATGACCTAACCATTTAAGAATTAATTAAAATGGTTTTGGATCCTGCCTATTAGATATCTAAGGTTAAGCCCAATTTTTTTCATTTGCTAAGAAATGGCCCGTTCCTCAACTTAGAAGCTGTATGTTAAAGAATAAGAAAAATAATCTGTAATAGAAAGGGTTTACTTAAATTTAATACAAAGAAACGTAATTCTCCTTAGTTTTGGAGGAAACAACACTTGGAATAAAAAGAAATCATTTGAATCAGACTGTGTTTATTTAAATTTAATAGAAAGAAAGTTAAGTCTCTCTCGTATTGTATATTATGTGTGACTTGGTAACGCAAATCAAATGTTATCTTTAAAAACAATTAACAGGAGAACCAATCTTAATATGAACAACACTAAAAGCCAGTAAACAAGTGGTAAGCATTCGCAACATGGAACTTTTTCTTTCACTATCTTGTCATGGATATAATGGTTTGTGTTTGTGCTATAAATCTCACAAGTTTAATGACTAACAATCTCAAAAAGCAAATAGGACTTCTAAATAATATTATATTAATCGATGATTTTATTATTTTTTTTTTGCAAAATTTTTATTTTCAAAAAAATATTATTTTTTTGGGAAAATTATACTTTAACCCCTTAAGGTTTCTAAAAATTGTAGTGAGAACTCTTGAGGTTTTTGAAACTACAATGACACCCTTCGTCGGAAACTTCAAGGGGGTCAACTAACTAGTGACACTAAGTCATTAACTGATATACTCTTTATAAAGAACGATCGACTTTTGGATAAACTTGATAAACCTTATGTCTAAATTATCTTTCTTAGTCTCTCGACTAAAGAATGATCTTACTTTACCACTTTTATCATTTTTACTACTATAATTTGTAAAATCTAACTTATCGTCGAAAACAATATTCTTAGGTATATATCATTCCATGACTCAATGTCATTAGTTGAATGACTCCCTTGAGGTTTTTGCAAAAGGTATCATTGTAGTTTCAAAAACGTTAGGAGGTCTAATTATAATTGTCAAAAACCTTAGGGGACCAAAGCATAATTTTCCCTATTTTCTTTACTTAATTAAGTTATAATATTTCTAAGGTACTTTTCATATTACAAATTTGTACGAGTTAACATCCACATCCTTTAGAATCTTAGTCAAAATAGAAATCCAATAATTTAAAAAAAATAAAGAATTCTAAGTTAAGAAATACCTTTAATTATATTCCTAATAAAATTTCTAAACGCAAATGTAATTCAATTGCAAGAGAAAAAAATAAACAATTATTTAATATAAGATTTGTAGTTTAAAATTTTCTAACTTTTATTTATAGTAGGTAATTGAATTTCATATAGGATTTTATATGGTCAACTCAACAATTTTTTTAGGACTTTTTGCCAAAAAATTATAAAGAAACACTGAAATCACAAAATGATTAGAGAAAATAAAATATTAGCAAAATAGTTAGAAAATACATTTTTTGAACATTTTTCTTCTTAAATTACCCCCGATCTCTCTATTCTCTCTTATCTGCAAAAGTTTCCAATCGAGAACTCACGCTCTCACCCTTTTTCTTTCTCTCTCTCCACCGCACCACTTTCTTCTCCAATCAGCTACCCCAATCGAACTCAAATTCTCCCATCTCTTTCAACCTCCATTAACATACACTCAGAAACCTCCATTAATGTACACCCAAAACCAACCGCTACCACCATCTCTGTTCTTATCCCGAGCCCAAACCTCTTCCTCCTTGAAATCACCAAACCAATCCACCTTCTCTTTCTTCCCCTGTTTTTGTTCGTCCTCTCATTCTTCACTTGTAACAAAACAACAAAACATAAAACATTAATTACAAACAATTTTCTCAAAAAGAAGACTAAATAGCAAAACAACCCCACCCATAAAACCACAAAATAACAAAAGCCCCCATGAACTCAAACTGAACCAACTAAACCAAATCCAACGTAAACTGAACCAACTAAACCATCAAATGGGTCAGGGTGTGGATGGTCACCCGGGTTTTATTAATTAATTATAAAAAATACAAAAAAAAATGTAGAATTTAGGTTGATCTGACCAAATTCTTAGGTAAGGGGGTTTATTTGAGGGATGAGAAGGTGATAGGCACCCATCCACTCCCGGTTCAACATTATTTGGTTAAAATTAAACCAAAATAAAAAAAAAATCTAGTAAAATCCTAAATTTAAAATTGTACAAAATAAAGAATACACCGAAACATTCATTGAAAATTCATTCAAATAGGTATTACATTAATTAGATTCACAACAAAATTACATTTACAACATGGTTTAAATTTTCATAATCCTGATAACATAATACTAAATGAAATAAAATATAAGTAAATTAAAATAGCTGTAGCAAGTGCAAAAACCTAGCGGTGCTCTTCTTTGTTCTGAGCTCCTCGGCGTGCTTGGCTTGAGATAATGTCGACAACAAGGTGAGATTAAATTATTTTTTCTTTTGTGCTGCAAACGGGACCTTAGGGTCGGTTTTGATTTGGGTTGGGTTTGGTTTAGTTAGTTCAATTTGAGTTCAGAGGGCTTATGTTATTTTGTGGTTTTATGGAGTGGGGGTTATTTTGTTATTTAGTGTTCTTTTTAGAAGGGTGTTTGTAATTAAAGTTTTCTATTTTGTTGTTTTGTTACAGGGGAAAAGTAAGAGGATGAACAAAAACAGGGGAAGAAGAAGAGGGGAAGAAAGAAAAGGTGGATTGGTTGGTGATTTCAAGGGAGGAAGAGGTTTGGGCTCGGGATAAGAACAGAGATGGTGGTGGCAGTTGGTTTCGGGTGTACGTTAATAGAGGATTCCGAGTGTATGTTAATGGATGTTGAAAGAGATGAGAGAATCTGAGTTTAGTTGGGGGTAGCTGATTGGAGAAGAAAGTGATGAGGTGGAGAGAGAAAGAAAGAGGGTGAGAACATGTGTTCTCGATTGGGAACTTTTGCAGAGAAGAGAGAGAGAGAGAGAGAGGAGGGGGTAATTTAGGAAGACAAATGTTTAAAAAATGTACTTTCTAACTCTTTTGCTAATATTTTATTTTCACTAGGCTGTGTTTGACGCAGAGAATTCAAGGTGGAATTGGGGTTGATAATTGAAATTGGGATTGAGAATCTCAATTCTGTTGTTTGATGGCGTAAAAAGAATTGCAATTAGGATTCTAGCCCCAATTCCTTGGAATTCGTTTATAAGGTAAATTGGGTTTTATCAATTATCACACGTTCCCTTGTTTTTTATAATTCTCAGCCAAAGAAGTGCAAGAGCATGACTTTCTCTTCTCTCTCTTAAATTGATGCTAAAAGAAAATAAAGATAATTAAAGTAAAAATAAAATAAAATTAAGAAAAAACAAAATAATAAAATAAAAGAAAATTAAAATTTTTTTATTTAAAATAAAATAAAATAAAAATAGAAGAAAACAGACTAAATGGCAAAATAACAATAGAAGAAAATAATATATATATAGAAAATAAATTAAAAATAAAAGAAAATCAAAATAAAAAAGAAAAACATAATAGAAATTAAAAGAAAATCAAAATAAAATAAAATAAATATAAATAAAAGAAAATTATAATAAAGTAAAATAAAATAAATAAATTTAACAATAAAATAAATTAAAAATAAAAAAATAAAATAGAAATAAAATAAAAGAAAAATTAAATTAAATTAAAAGACATAAAATAAAATAAAAATATAATCAAAAATAAAAATGAAAATAAAAATGAAATGAAAATAAAAATAAAAAATACAAATACAAATACAAATAAAAGAAAATAAAGGAAAAAATAAAAGAAACTAAATTATTAGTATATTATTTTATTTTCTTTATATTTATATATATTTATTTTATTTTTTATTTTTTTATTTTTATGTTATTTTCTTTTCTTTTAAATTTATTTCTATTATTATTATTCTTATAAAATAAAATTAAAAAATGAAAAATAAAAAAATTAAATTAAATTGAAAGAAAATGAAATTAAAGAAAAGAAAAATATAATAAAATATTAAAAATTTAAAATAGAAATAAAATAAAATAAGTCAAGGGAAAAATATATATTTTCATATTTTTTTATTTTCTTTATATTTATATTTATTTTTTATATTTATTTTATTCTATTTTCTTTGAAATTTATTTCTATTATTTTTTATTTTTTGTTTTATTTTTATTTCTTTTTTGATAATATTATTTTTTATTTTTTTCTTTACCCTTCATCATTTTTTAATAATTTTAGTTTCTTTTATTTTTATTTCTATTTTTAGTAATATTGATAGACAACATGTTTGATAAAATTTCTCAACAACTCAGTTTAGCAATGCTCAATTTGTTTTAAGTCAATCAAACAACATATTTACAATTCTAAGGGTTTCTAATTTATTGAATTATAATTCCCTGTTTTAGAATTCTGTTGGCCAGTTTCAAATCCTTGCATCAAACAGACCCTAATGGTTTTGTGATTTCAGTGTTTCTTTATAATTTTTTTTGCAAAAAGTCCACTTTTTTAAAAAGCAACTTTGTTTTTTTAATAAATAAACTCTTAGCCTTTCAAATAATTATGAAAATAGAATTAGGCAAGAATAAAGTACTCATACACGTTATTTGTTGAAATACAAATTCTTCATAAAATAAAATTAAGTTAAAATTTATATTTATAGAACTAAGAAAATTAAATTAAATTATTTTATAATTAATTTGTTTTTAATTTTGTGATAAAGTTGTACATTAATTAAAAACACACTAATTTATATGTAATTTAAATTTCTCACGAAATCATCATTTTTAATTAATATAGGTTTACTACGTGCATTCATCGCACGTGCACTATTACTAGTTATGAAAAATGAAGCTTGTGCCAAAATGTTTCATCACTCATGTCAAACAAACACCCATAATAGGGCTCGCAATGGGCCGAGTGATCCTCCTGGTCCTATGTTTGGGTGGGTTTGGGCAATGACTAAGTAGCCCATAGGGCCGGGCTGAAATTTAAGATCCAATTACTTTGTTGGGTCAGGTTCGACCCGAACTCAGGATGTAAATGATGATAACTGTATTACTGTGTAATATAAAACGTTCACTTAAGTTCACTATCATCTTGTAACTGTGGATTTGTTTTCTAAATAAAGTGTTTAAGACACCATGGCCGGCTCGGACTTGGAAAATGACACTATGAGCGGGCTTGGAGAAGCGTTGTTAAGCCCGAAGCCCCGAAGCTCAGGCCGGGCCGGGATCGGACCAACATAAGTGCACTTATTCTATACTGAAAATGATTTCTGAAACTATTTGTCCATCAACAAACAGAGCCTAAAACGTGAAATAATCAAGACCTATTATTATCCCAGCAATCTAATATTCCACGAAAGGATAAGGAGAGAGAGACTGGTTATGCATCTCTCTTCTTCAGTTACTCTCTCTCTCCTCTAGTCTTCCGACTTTTTTTTTCTCTCGATATCTTCTAGTAGCTTTAATGGCGATAACAGCTGCTAGCTGCTCTTTTTCTAAGCTCAGTTTCGCCGAATCATCTCTTTCCCTTACTTCTGCTTCCTTTCAATGCCGTTTCGCCGCTTTGCAGAGAACTATTTATTCAGAAACTTACAATACTATCAATTCCAAGAAGAATGTTCTCAGGAGAGGCTCATCATTATCTCCTATCAGAACCGGAAAAGAGGTTTTTCCTTAATCTTTTCTGTCATATTTATCTGTTTTAAATTACTTTTTGTTTTCTGTTTGTTTATACTGTAATGAAGGCATTGATCTGATAGAGTCACTGATAAATGCTTGTTATCTGTTCATTGGTATTAGGGTTTTGTTCAAGAGCTACTGTTTTGCTATATCATTTTGATGTTTGCGTCAGAATCAAATTAATTTTTTATTTGTTTATTAAAAGTTGTTTCCATTTTTAGGTAGAAATTTGTCTATCAACTATTAAGTTGCATTTTCTATACTTAGACAACAATTAGTACTTGGCTTCATGATAAATGGTTTAATTAGGACGTTGCCTCTTTTTATGCAGTACTCAGAATGGTTGTAATTCTAATTTTTACATATATTGTTCTTGAAACAGTTTTAGTCAGTCAAAATTCCTGTAATATACATTTATTCGTTGCACTTTTATTTTTCTTGGTTGGCAGAAGATATATCCTTTTTGAGCTAAAATGATGGTAAGTAAATTGATATGAAAATATTTTTCCTAATCAACTTTATTATAAAAGTATATTTTTCTTTTTGCATTATTAGTATTATGGAAAATGAGAGTGTCATCCTTGGGGGACCTATATAGGTCCCTTATTGTGTTTTTAGATTTTAATATTTAGAATTTAGGGTTCATATTTCCTTTTAGGGTTTTTTCGCTCAGAGTGGTCTCTTTCGCATGCCACGGTAGAGAAATACTAACACAGCATGGGCAAGTGATCATCGGCGGATCCCAGCCATTGAAGTGAGCAGAGCACCGTGATGAATATCAATGCTCCCGTAGTTTAGGATTTTAAGATTATAAGTTTTAATGCTTAGAATTTAAGATCTGTGTAATTTTTATATTTTAATTTTTTTTCTTTAACTTTAGTTGTAACGGTTTATGTTTTGAGTTTGACTAAAACCCTAAAGGTTGCCGGTTTCACTACTCCACTTGTCATAGACTCGTAACGTTATCAAGTGGGGAACCTATATAGGTCCCCTGCGGGTGACCTCATCACAACTCGTTGTTATCATTATTATTGTCTAATAATGTTATTAATAATTAGTAATTTAGATTACCGATCAAAAAAAAAAATTAGTAATTTAGATTTCAATTTAACTTGTTCTCTTTGAAATTGTGCTTCAATCTGTACATTTTAGCAGAGCTGTAGTTTAATAAAGACAGTTTATTATCTTAACCTTGGGTATGCCAACTTCTGATAAAAGCTGTTTCCCAGAAGAAGTTTCATGGAAGATCAAAAGATGAAAGCTCCTATTCACCTTCTGAGAGTGGTAAAAGGGATAAAGGTCGATCCCAATCATCAACATCTAAATCACCTGGAGTGCAAAGAAATGATAAGAAGAGTTTTCTGTTTGACTTGAAAGAACAGCAGGTATGATTGCTGGTATTCATCTATTCCTTAGAATTAGAGCTGTAGGATTCCACATGGTTCAAGAAGCCATTTTGTCATAATGGAGTTATGAAAAATGTTTTTGTTATCTTCACCATAATGCTTGAGTTATAGTTACTTGCTGAAATAGGAAGCATGATATGACACAAAAGGGGCTTGCTTGTTGGTCCTTAAAAAGTAGTTATTTATTTATTTATTATTATTTTTTTTACGGGGGGAGTGGAATCGCTGTGCAATACAAGTCATAGTTTAAAGACTCGGTTTCAGATCAGGGATCGTCCTGGTCCGATCCCGATTTGGATCGCCGATCCAACAAAATAAAGCTTTTTTTGTTGGATCGGCTTAGGATCGTCCAGGATCGTCCGACCCAGGATGATCCGAACCGATCCAACAATAAAAAAAAAAACTAGGAATCTATAACGATCCCAATTTGATGGTTTAACTTCATCCAAGGAGGTTTTTTAAGTTTTTGGGCATCAATAACCTTTTTTTTTTAATTTTTTTGGTTATAATAGAATCAATAACCATTTTTTGATATAATTTTATAAACGTGTTCACTGTAATAACCGTAATTTTTCTACTTAGTCCCTTAACAAAACTTTATTATTAGAATATTAATATTTAGACAATAAACAACTAAAAAGAAGCCCTAATAAAATAATGTAGATAAAATATGAGCACTAAAAGGTAATTAAGGATCCCTAATTTTTAAGAACTTCTATAATAATTTTCCACCATTAAAAGTTACATAACAAAATAAAAATGACTAAATATATTTGATCAACTACAATGTATGATCTTAATACCACATTATATTTCGATGTGGGTCGAACTGTGTATCATCATCATCATCATTACTTCTATGCGTCTGCGAGGAATATGAACCATGTGCGTTATATTCAGAGAAGAAGAAGAGAATTGTTTGAGCCATTGCCTCTGATAAATTGCTACCATCATGTTCCCCTTGATATGATGATGTCCCATTCCCACTAGAATATTGGCCATAATTTTGGTATCCACTACCAAATGATTGCTCATAATGCTAGCCTCCAGTAGAAGAGTCTAGAATATAATATCCTCCAGATGAGCCAAGGTAATTCATATCCGGAACAAGAAAATCTCCAAAAGTATCGTAACTATAATCTGAAATGCCTATCCTTTGCATCCTCTCTGTTACGTCATCATATGGAGTCCTTTGTCTAGGTGGCATCCTCTATCTTCAAATGTATCATAAACATGTTGTGTCTGTCTCTGATGGAGATAGAGTCTCGTCATCATCATCGTCCCGAAGAACAAATTGAGGTGCTCGTGTATGCTAACTATTCCTTTGGGTTGAAGGCGCACCATGGCTCGTGTCTCTTGTGGCAACATAATTGTCATCCTCCCCGGTAAATGGAGTTTGTCTACCACCACCACTGCTACCTCCTACACTAGGTCTACTAGGTCCACTACCACTAGGTGCAGTACAATCAGGATCTCCACCACTACCAGAATGGAACTCATCATTTGAGCCACCACTGACATCGTCATCATCATCAAAGTGAGCCCCTGATGGTCTAACCTCCTCGACATCGCCATCATCGGTCCCATCCTCACCATCGCTGTCATCAATAAGCCAGCCCAAATCATCACCCTCCATCACCAGTTGTTCTTTCTCCCTTTCCCACTCATCTAATGGGTTGTCTTTCTAAAAAATATGATTCAAATCGATTGGACTGAATTATTCATCATCAGTATCCCTGTTCATCAGATTTCTAACCCGTAGTCGCATATTATAATAAGTAAATACTAGCTTATGCAACTTCTTCATCTTTAACCGATTGCGTGGTTTGGTGTGGACCTTGGCAAATGCACTTCAATTACCATGAGAATCAGGAAGCATGAGCTAATGCAGAGGTAGGAGGTGCATTGAGAAATAGAATATAACCCACTTGAAAGCACCAAGTATGAGCCTAATTGGAGTGCATTTACCAAGGTCCACACCAAATCACGCAATTGGTTGAAGATGAAGAAGTTGCATGAGCTAGTATTTACTTATTATAATATGCGACTACGGGTTAGAAATCTAATGGACAGGGATATTAATGATGAATACTTCAGTCTAATCGATTTGAATCATATTTTTGAGGACGATGACACATTAGATGAGTGGGTAAGGGAGAAAGAACAACTGGTGATGGAGGGTGATGATTTGGACTGGCTTATTGATGATAGCGATGGTGAGGATGGGGCCGATGATGACAATGTTGAGGAGGTTGGACCATCAGGGGCTCACTTTGATGATGACTACGATGTCGGTGGTGGCTCAAATGATGAGTTCCATTCTGGTAGTGGTGGAGATCCTGATAATACTGCACCTAATGGTAGTGGACCTAGTGTGGGAGGTAGCAATGGTAGTGGCTGACCGATTCCATTTACCGGGGAGGATGGCAATTATATTGCCACACAAGCCATAGTGCCCCTTCAACCCGAGGGAATAGTTAGCGTACACAAGCACCTCAATTTGTTCTTTGGGATTATGATGATGACGAGACTCTACCTCCATCAGAGACACAGACACAACATGTTTATGGTACATTTGAAGATAGGGGGATGCCACCTAGACAGAGGACTCCATATGATGATGTAACAGGGAGGATGCAAATGATAGGCATTTCAGATTATAGCTACGATACTTTTGGAGACTTTCGTGTTCCGAATATGAATTACCCTGGCTCATCTGGAGGATATTATATTTTGGACTCTTCTACTGGAGGACAACATTATGAGCAGCCATTTGGTAGTGGATACCAAATTATGGCCAATATTCTAGTGGAAATGGGACATCATCATATCAGGGGGAACATGATGGTAGCAATTCATCAAATGCAATGGCTCAAACCACTCTTTTCTTCTTCCCTGAATATAATGCACATGGCTCATATTCCTCGCAGATGCATAGAAGTAATGATGATGATGATACACAACTCGACCCACATCGAAATTCGATATGGTATTGAGATCATACATTGTAGTTGATCGAATATATTTAGTCATTTTTATTTTGTTACGTAACTTTTAATGGTGGAAAAATTATTATGAAAGTTCTTAAAAATTAAGGATCCTTAATTACCTTTTAGTGCTCATATTTTATCTACATTATGTTATAAGGGCTTCTTTTTAGTTGTTTATTGTTTAAATATTAATATTCTAATAAATAAAGTTTTGTTAAGGGACTAAATAGAAAAATTACTGTTGTTAAAATGAACACGTTTATAAAATTATATCCAAAAATGGTTATTGATTCCATTATAACCAAAAAAATAAAAATAAAAAGGTTATTGATGCCCAGAAACTTAAAAAACCTCCTTGGATGAAGTTAAACCATCAAATTGGGATCGTTATAGATTCCTAGTTTTTTTTTTTTTATTGTTGGATCGGTTCGGATCGTCCGATCTAGAGTTGGATCTCCGATCAAATCTGTGACGATCCTAAACCGATCCAACAGAAAAAGCTTTATTTTGTTGGATCGGTTTGGATCGTCCGATCCAGAGTTGGATCGGCAATCCAAATCGGGATCGGACCGGGACGATATCTAATCCGAAACCGAGTCTTTAAACTATGAATGTAAGTGTTAGGCTTTTGGAAGCATGAACAGATACAAGAGGTGCAATGAAACATTGATGTAAACCATTTTCAAACCTGAATTACCTACCAATCACAAAATTTTGAAGTCCCATCAAGTATCGGAGCTGATGATGCGCTTGATGATAAACCTAGATTTAATCTAGTAGTTAGGATTTTGGAAGCATAAACAGATACAAGAACTGCAATGAAACATACTTAGACTATTTCCAAACCTGAATCACACCAAATTTTACTGTGTCGATGTCACCAGACATGTCGGCGACATGGGAAAAAATTAGGGAAATGGGAGGAAAAGTTGAGGAAATGATGGATTTTTGGCCCCAAACTTGAAATATGTCTAATTAAGGCCTAAATGCAACCAAATGCATAAAAAAAATACAAAAACAAATGCCTACACATTAGAAGTCATTACATGAGGGGGGTTAGCTTACACGATGTCAGGTACTATAAGCTGGAAAACTAGATGCTAATCATGCTATGTGTAATTTAATCAAACTGAAAGTTAATGTAATTCAAACTAACAGATAAATAACAGTAGGAATCAAGTGACATGTAAT
>JAUPMG010281203.1:0-18389 GCA_031762675.1 Pachysandra terminalis | reverse complement strand
GCTTCCTTCTTCAGTGTGCTTCTTCAATTTTTCTGATGTACAGAGCCTTCTCCTCCTCCAGATTTTTCCCCTCTTTTCCATCATCCTTCTTCTGTGTTGAAGTGGTCCTCATATAACCTTTCCTTTACTTGGTCTCTAAGTAAACTTAGCTTGCAAGTCTTGAGTGAGAGTGTGACATTGGATGGCGAGTCACCATGAAGATATTTTATGAGAAATATCTGAAAGATATCTAATGGAAGGTGAGTCACATGTTGATAGAATATAACAGTCGGGTCGGACCGGGTAGGATCGGGTCGGACCAGTTAGACCGGATTGGACCGGGTCAAATCAAATTAGTCCAGTTTGGACCGGTTGGGGTCGGGTCGAACCGAATTAAACCAAGTTGGGCCAGGTTTGGACCAGTTTGGCCGGGTTAGACCGGGTCGAGTGACCCATTAGACCCATGGTTCATAGGTCAAGCAAGTCAAGGAGGTTAAGTAGATGACACGTGGTCAAGCAGGTGACACGTGGCTGCTTACTTAATTAGGTCACTGGATCAACAATATAATCCTGATGTGATAAAGATAGCATTTGTGCATACTATGGGAAAATAATAAACAACAGAGATCATATAATGTATTATTCTCTCCCAACCTCTCGTGGTATTCATTCCAGGGTCCATATCATAGTATCTGCATGCCTAATTCTATATGATAATTAAATCTAGTGTGTATATGCACTTGACACTCAAAATGATGTCAACAGAAAATATGCAATCCAAATGTAGGGTGGATCCATCTTTGGGCAAGATGTCTTAAAGAACCATCCCTCCATACAGGGCCATTCCCAAAGATAAGATCGCTTCTGTTAGTAATCGTTTAATGTTGGCTCCTCATATGATCTCATTCTTATGTGCGCAACATAGTTTCTAGGGCTTTCAACTTAGAGGACTTGTGCGCCTCACCTTTTTTTCGATCATAGGGACTAAGCCCAAGGCATCACCTAGAACTTCCTCAGAGAACCATACAATTTAACGACCAACAGAAAGGTGTTCATAATTCATTCTTCTTCCAAGCCGCACCAGTGTGCCGATCCTTGGGAATCATCTTACCACAAGTCTTCTTCCAAGCAGCACCAATGTACCGATCCTTGGGAATCATCTTACCACAAGTCTGTAGATACCCCGAAAAGGGTTCTCTCTCAGCTTGGGTGAAAACATCATGGTCCTCTCATAGGACAATAAAGGTTAAATAAGTCAATTCACCTCATCTGACAGCCTAAACCCAGGGGTATTACATGGGGGTATTAGACTGAGCTATTAAAGCAAGATAGTCTATATGCAGCTCATCATATTCAAGTCCATTAATTAATGCAACACACAATGATTCACAGACATATATTCAATTCAGCATTCACATGGGCACAATCCCATGATTCTACACTACAAGGCACAATAGTGCACAACTCCACATACTAAGCATCAATAATCATCTAAACATGTGAAACATATTATAATAAGTGTAGGAAGGAAATAGACATCAGACAAACACTAAGGGTACAGTAATGCATAACACTACACTCTAAACATATATAAGTATAATTATTTAGCATAAGTTATATAATGGAAATCAAGGCAGGCAGGGTATGAATATCTAACATGGGATAATACACATATGAAGTAGGTCTAAGAAATGAGGACAATAAGTAATACTAATACATATACACAATAAGGCATGACATCTCACTCTAAATGTGCATAATTATCAAATCATGAAGGAATAAAATATAATCAGTGCTGGCAGGATGCTTAGATTCAAATAAAGGTAATACATGCACTAACAGGTCACTTAGATGAAGGCAATAAACAGTACTAAACACATGAGGTCAAAGTCCATAAGTCTATACTTAGACATGTACAAACAGGGGAATGAGCCAATGGATGGGTGTGAGATTGTTTACATAACTATCCTAAGGAACTCGCAATACTAGGCTAACTCATAATAGGTTAGACCTTAGGTATGAAGGGTCATGTTTTGTTAGACAAGTCCACTAACTCCAAAGGTGTGTCAAACAATTAGACTAGGGGTATCACAAGCGTTCAAGGTCAAAAACCAAACAGAAGACCGGAATTGGGTCTCTGCGAGGTGCTCGGCGCACCCTCGGCGTGCCGAGAGAGGTTCGGCGAACCGAGATGGGTTTGGCTTGGTCTATCAACATGGTGCTTCGGTGCGCCGAAATGTCTCGGTGACCTAACCAGTAACTGAAGCTGGTTCCTATTTTTCGGCGAGCCAAGGTGGTCACCATAGCTCGGCAGGGTGGTTCGGAGAGCCGAGGGAGCTCGTCAAAGCACATCCCAGGGTGGTTCTGGGTGAAATTTTACCCAGAGGTTCGTAATGACCAAAGGGAGCTTCGTTGTAAATATTGGGTGAAGTGGAATAGTCTACATGAGTAGATCTGGGATTTCTCCTTGATGTCCCAAACTTGGAAAAAGTCTGGGATTACAAAACAATTCTAGGTCACAGGGGTTGATTTCAAAGGGTTTAACACTCCTAAACAAGGCAATTGATCAATGAATTCATGGGGGAGGAAGAATACAATCACACACATTCTTTCCCCATGATCATAATGCTAAAATAGATGTAAATACGCGAACATCGAAAGAAAACTCAACTTGTGGCGGAAGAATACAATCACACATAATTTCCAACTAACCACCTAATCAACTTCTTATTGTGTAATTATGTTTAGGGTTCTCAAATGAATCTTCTAAGCTGTCTAAACCAAATATTATCGTGCTAATTGATTTTATTTCCTATTTAACTGCTAAGTCCAGTTATCTGACCCACACTGCTTCATAAGTCTATTTGGCTAACCTAATCAATTTTAGATGACTTAAGTGTTTCTAATATGTTTTTATAAGATTAAGAATTTTATAAATACTAATTCTGGTTTATTAATGAAATTAAATCACCAATTTGCCAAATTACTATTTTACCCTAAAGTCTCAAGTAAATATTATTATGGATTTATTCAGGCTATTACATTAAGTCAATTTTAACCAAAACATCCTTCTCACACATGTTAAAATCAAAATCCGAACAAAATCCAGTAAAAATATTAACAAAAACAATAAATTACCTTTACTAGTATTATCATGCATTGAAAAGCTTAATTTTTAATGAAAACGATTTGTTCTTAAGTTTGAATTCAATGTGCTATGTCATATTCAATGAATATGGCATCTCACCTAAATCCAAATCAAAAATAAAGACTAATCGAATTACTTACCTTGGCTAGTCATTAGATTTCTTCTTCTTTATCACCGTAGTTCAATTTTTGAACATCTTCTTCTCAAACTCCTAAATCTCTAGCAGTTCTCCACACTTTCTCACTCTCTTGAATAATGAACCACACGTCCACCCCTAGTATTTATATAGTTTTCTTTTAGTGTTTAGCTTAGTCTAGGAGTTGTTCTCTTAATTGGATTATGTTTTAATAAATAGCCCTTAGATTTAGTTTAGTTTAATTATAGCCTTTAGACTAAAGTGTCCTAGTTCTAGATGAATTTAATGATTAATTTTATCCTATCTTGATCCTAATCAGAATTAAAGTCTCTTCTTTTTTATCTTAACCATCAGATTAATCTAAGTGTTCCTACGACATCCTAACCATTGATTTTAGGTGTTCTAGTCTCACTTGAACTATTCTTTAATTATCTTATTAAAGTATGATTCGTTTTTAAGCTGTTTGGGACTCCTAATCAAATTCTAACTCAAATTTTCTAGAAGGCATTTATTAAAAACGAATTTAATATGTTTTTATTCTATTTTATTTGTTTGGGCTTTAAGAATAACTTAAGCCCATTAAGCTAATTAATTAATTAAGGTCCATACTTAATCACTTAGGCTCAATTAAAGTTTATAAGCCTTCCTTTTAATTAAGCCCAAGACTAATTAATTAAGCCCAACACTTAATTAATTAAGCCTTAAACAATATAATATGTTTTGATGTGTGTTTATACAAGGTCTTTATATAATAATATAGATTAATGTAAATATATAGTTATTATATAACTGTTTTAATAAATAAGGTTTATCCTATTAAATTACTATTGTATCCTTATATAAAAAGAAGTTTTCTATTTCAATTTTTCATGCTGTTACACAAACAGCCTCGACAATACTAAGGCTAAATAATTTTTGCCTAAGGGAACGACAGTCCTGATGGTAAAAAAGGGAAAGACAGTCCTCGAGGTGCGCCTCACATTCACCAAAAAGATGTGTCTCGGTGAATATCCACTTCCTTCTAAAGTGAACCTCGATGACGTCAGACATACTTCCGTTTAGAGGATACCTCTACGATGTCAGACATATTTTCGTCTAGAGGGTACCTCTAGACATTAGACATATCTCCATCTAGAGTGGATCTCGATGATGTCAGACAAGCCTCGATGGTACTAAGGTTGAACGGTCTCGATGGTGCTAAGGCTAAACAGTCTCGAAAGTATCAAGACTAGACAATCTCGATGATACTACGACTAAGCCTTGATGGTACTAAGACGGCATGATCTCAATGGTACTAAGGCCAAAAGAGTCTCCATCTAAAGGGAAAGGCAGCCCTCAAATATGTAGAAGACACATCTCCGTCTAAGGGGAACCTTGATCACGTAGAAGATGAAAAGTCTCGATAGTACTAAAGCTAGACAGCTTCGAAAGTACTAAGACTAAACAAAACGCCTCAAGGATACCAAGACCCAATGGTCTCGAAGGTATCAAGGCTACACAAATTCTCTTTGTGCCAAGACTAACTAGTCTCAAAGGCATTAAGGCTAAAATAGCCCCAACAATATCTGATTGATTGAGATTGATGCGCCGAAGGCAGTAAAGCCTTCAATAGCGCCAAGGACCAAGTAAACTTGGTTAAATGCTAATTGACGCGCCAAAGACCAAGTGAACTTAGCAACTTCTGATGGATTGGATTGATGTGCCGAAGGCAGGAAAGTTTTCAATGGTGTCAAGGACCAAGTAAACTTGGTTAAACGCTGATTGACGGGCCAAAGGCAAGAAAGCCTTCCTGATGCCAAAGATCATATATATTTAACAAATCTTTTTTCACATGTTGAATTCCAACAACGCCAAAGGCTTAGATGTCATGCCCCAAAACCCATAGCACAAATCCCTATGCAGGAGACACGGATCTCGGGATGAGACCTTCGGGTTCCCACCAAGGAACGCGGATCACCGTATCAGTCACAAGATAATAAAAGTAATAAAGACTACCATTATAAAACCATCAAAGTGCGGAAGTGAAATAAAATGAATTACATAACATCTATGACTTCAAGAGTCACGTGTCTCAACATAAAATAAATTCAAAATCTGAAAAGTCATAATCCCATTACATTCCAATATCATCCATGAAGACATAAACAAGATTCTAAATAGAAATGTAATGAATAGCAGCGTCTAGTCCATAACCATCCTCATCATACATCATCCTACAACATGAAAAGTCATGTGAGCTTAGAATGCCAAGTAAGTGACATATTTGTCACCAATCCTCATAGAACACTGTTAGTCCAAATCCAAATACAGCAATAACATGATGCAATTAAAAGAGAGAAATACGACACAATAGAAAGTATGAATGTAACGCAAGTACCATGATGATGCATCATTCAATGATCTAAATGATGTGCTCAATCAATAACATATGAATAATCAATGCAATGATATGACTAAGCTAATGCTTCTCGTTAAGTAGCCTTTAACTCGTCTTCCCAATCATAGTTTAATTCAGGATATAGGTCACCAGGAGTAGCCGGATACCCCTCACTTCATTCGAGGTGTTCACCTCAACCCCTTTCTAATAACCCATGGTATGAAGGCAACCATTCTGAATTTTATGGGGATTTCCCAAAGGTACAGCACAACCTACTAAGTAGCCAATCTAGATTTTATGGGGATTTCAACCCAAAGGTACAGTACAACCTCCAAGGTAACCAATTATTAAGAAGCTTATAGTTTCACCAAGGCCTACTTAAATATGAAATCAACCTAGCGACTGTCAACACATAAATCGTAGAATTCTGGTAATAACCCCCTTCAGAAGCTACCCGTACGCCCATCCACACGGATAATCTGCCGAAAGTCATCAAGGGCATCCTATCCACAAGTAACATCTATCTACCCAAACATAATTGTCATAACACTAACCAAATGATACCAATCACATTCACAGAAGATCCTCAGTTCAATTTCTGTCTGTCGTTGTCCGATCGACCAGGCATTCTATTCGGTCGACTGGGTACCGCGAGATCCAGAACCTCACAGAACCCCTCTGTAGTGGCTCGGTCGACCAGACAATGTAGGATTCATAGAAATAGAGTTCTGCCATCAACTCATTCCACGTTTATTTTCTACCTCAAGATTCACTCATACTTGATCCGAAATCACGTAGAAACACGTATAAACAAATTTAAATCATAATCAAATAAAACATAACGCATTGAATCATCGATTAACATAAATTAAACGAATAAATCATGCTTTTTAACATCATGCATACAAGATATAAATCCAATCTACAAATCAGAAAAAATCCACAAAGTTCCATGCTAATCATACAGAAAATCTGACTTACCTCTCTGTGTGTTGAGATTCTGATCGGAAGATTTTCCTCTACCTTTCTCTTCTTCCGTTCTCCCTCTTTTCCTCTTCTTTTTCTCCACTGCAAGGTGACAGCTAGGTTAGGTTCTAAACTTTCTTCTCTTCTTATTCACTCACAAGAAAACTCTCCAAAAGTTGTGTCTTGTGAGATGGAAGGTGAGGGAGAGGATTATGGAAACCTTCTTCCATCTCTCACATTTCCAATCCCACGACACCCACAATGCCCACGCACTCCCTTGCATTCCAAATTTGAAATTTTATTTTATTAATTACTAGAAATACCCATAATGTATTCCAATCACACTTAGACCCCCCAAAAGTAGATATTTTGTTTACAAATCAACCCCTTACTCTAATTAGCTTATAATTTAACACCAATTTAATTCCTTAAAAATACCCAATAAATTTTATAAAATCTTTTTGATCATTTTTAGCATTTTGAAATATGAATTATTGGATTTAGGTGATTACATTAGATAGCTTTGACTATATAATAACTCAATACATCAAGAGCTGAGTAACTTTAGTGAATATCACATATTAAACAAAACCTCATTGGTGCCAGGGACCTTCAATGGCGCCAAAGGTTGAAAGATATCATATTACGCTGCTGATTCGTGTGACTTATGCTAACACTTATCATTGGCATTGCGAGCATAAGGCATACATTTCTTATTTCAAATGGGGATTTAGCAATCTAAGGAAAGGAGGAGCATAAGGCACGCCCATTGTGAATTACATGATGAATTACGTCTATGTTCATAATGACAAAATTGTGACTTGTCATAATGGCAAAGATGTAATTTTTTAATGATGCGAACCTCGATCGACAAGCTATCGAGACCCAACTACAAGATTGGATTAATTGCTCAAGAAAGCTAAAATGCAGAATTTTGATAGAAAGAAAAGAACCCCGACCCAACGTTCATAACTGAAACGCGAACAAAAGGTATGAAGTAGCATAAAAACTGTAGATTCGTGATAGCAAGAAAAGAACCCCGACCCGACGTTTATAATTGAAACGCAAACCAAAGGTATGAAGTAGCAGCCCCGACCTAGTGACTATAATTGAGTAACGATCCAAAGGTATAAAATCTGAACACCACAAGGAAGAACCCTTGATAAGTTCACAAGTTCTTTGAAGAACCAAGAGAAGAAGCAAACTCACATTTTATATTAAAATCCAAAGTACTTTCTTCATTACATTGCAGGCTATTTATAGCTTTCAGCAATACACACCAACCATAAGGGAAAGAGACTAATTAAGGTTCTAAAACAATAAAGGATAAAAATTAAGATCCTAGAAATTAGCAATAATTTAGCTTGAAGTTAACAGCTCATCCACGCCTAAGGAAATTCTAAGATAAGGTAAGTCAATCTCTGAAATTACGCCAAGATGTGCTTTGTCCATAGCTGGATTTTGCGCTCGATCGCACTACGATCGATTGCAAGATGGTGCGATCGATCACACTACGCTCGACAGACTGTGCCCTCATCCACAGCGATTAAATTTATGATGCCTTCATCTTCCTTTGGGCCAAGCTTGGAATGCCCCATTTTAGAATCAGCCCAAATCTCTTAAATCAGCCCATTAAGTGCTTCTTTGATCTTCTTGGATCTTGCTCTAGTAATAGGCCCAACTAGAACATGCAACGGATCCTTTGATAGTGCTTGTTGATGTTGATTCTCATCATTCCCCCTCTCTTCAAAAGTATTCGACCTCGAATCGTCACCTACATCAAAAGGAGAAAGATCATAAACATTAAATGTAGCACTAATGTTATACTCACCCGGAAGATCCAACTTGTATGCATTATCATTGATTCTAGCAATGACTTGGAATGGACCATCCCCTCTAGGATGTAGCTTGGACCTCCGACAGGCTGGAAATCTTTCCATTCGCATACGCACCCCAAACCCAATCACCTGGTTCAAAAATGACTTGTCTACGACCCTTGTTGGCTTTCGCCGCACATTGCTCATTTTTCTTTTCTATGTGTTGCCAGACACTTTCATGGAGTTTCTGCACCATTTCAGCCTTCTTTTGACCATCCAAACTAGTCCTTTCACTAACTGGCAAAGGCAGTAAATCCAAAGGAGTTAGTGGCTTACCATAAACAATCTCAAATGGTGAAAAATCAGTAGTAGAATGAACACTCCGATTATAGGCAAACTCAATAAATGGCAAACAATCCTCACAAGTTTTCAAGTTCTTTTGAATTATATTACGCAACAAAGTAGATAAAGTTCTAACTACTACCTCGGTCTGTCCATCCGTTTGGGGGTGACAAGTAGTCGAAAACAACAGTTTAGTGCCCAACTTTCCCCAAAAGACTTTCCAGAAATAGCTAAGGAACTTGACATCCCTATCAGACACAATAGTCCTAGGAAAACCATGGAGCCGTACTATCTCTCTAAAGAACAAATCGGCGATGTGGGTGGCATCATCGGTTTTATGACAAGATATGAAATGTGCCATCTTAGAAAACCTATCAACCACCAAAAAAATTGAGTCTCTACCTTTCCTGGACCAAGGGAGGCCTAAAACAAAGTCCATCCATAGAAATATCTACCCAAGGCGCACTAGGTATGGGCAAAGGAGTATATAATCCATGTGGTAAAACTCTAGATTTGGCTTGCCTACATGTCACACATCTAGCACACATTCTCTCCACTTCACGTTTTATCTTTGGCCAAAAAATATGTTCATGCAACACATCTAAAGTCTTCCTTACACCAAAATGACCCATCAAACCGCCTCCGTATGCTTCACACACAAGTAGCTCACGCATAGAACTATTAGGTACACAAAGTCTATTCTCTCTAAACAAGTACGCATCTAATCTGTAGAACTTACCAAACGCTGCCTTCTCACACGCTCCATACACACTAGCAAAGTCATCATCATTAGCATACAATTCTTTAACATATTCAAATCCCAATAACATTGCATTTAAAGTAGAGACAAGGGTATACCTTCGTGATAATGCATCAGCCACAATATTGTCCTTACCTTGTTTGTATTTGATTACATAATGAAAGGTCTTAATGAATTCCATCCACTTGGTATGCCTTCAATTCAGCTTACCTTGTCTTTTCAAGTGCTTCAAGGACTCATGCTCGGTATGTATAACAAACTCTTTCAGCCAAAGGTAGTGTTGCCAAGTCTACAATGCTCTCACCAATGCATAAAGCTCCTTGTCATAGGTCACGTAGTTCAAAGCCGCCCCATTTAGCTTTTCACTGAAGAAAGCTATTGGCCGCTTCTCCTGCATTAAAACAGCACCAATACCAATTCCTGAGGCATCATACTCAATCTCAAAAGTGTTAGAAAAATTAGGTAATTCTAATAAACGAGCACTGCATAACCTTTCTTTAATCGTAGAAAATGCACGATCTTGCTCAATACCCCATTTAAACCCCACTGATATTTTAACAACTTCTGTGAGTGGTGCGGCTAACGTACTGAAATCTTTGACAAAGCGCCGATAAAAGCTAGTCAAACCGTGAAAACTCCTTACCTCCGTGATGGACGTTGGTGTGGGCCATTCCTTGATAGCCTTTACCTTTTTTTCATCCACTTCAATCCCTTTTGCGCTAACAACATAACTAAGAAACACAACTTTGTCCAAGCAAAAAGAACATTTCTTTAAATTGGCATATAGTTTTCTTTTCTCAAAACGTCAAGCACACAATGCAAACATTCAATATGCTCATCTAGGCCCTTGCTATACACCAAAATATCATTAAAATAGACCACAACATAACGCACGCAATGCATGGTTCATTAACCTCATGAATGTACTTGGTGCATTAGTTAGGCCAAAAGGCACTACTAACCACTCATACAACCCATATTTAGTTTTAAAAGCAGTTTTCCATTCATCACCCTCTTTCATCCTAATTTGATGATATCCACTTTTCAAATCAATTTTTTTGAAAACACACGACCCATGCAATTCATCCCACATGTCATCTAACCTAGGAATGGGTGTCTATACTTTAACGTAATGTTGTTGATAGCCCCTGCAATCAACGCACATTCTCCACGTTCCATCCTTCTTAGGCACAAGTAGCACAGGTACTGTGCACGGACTCATGCTCTCTCTCACGTGTCCTTTGGTCATCAACTCCTCGACTTGCCTTTGAAGTTCCTTCATCTCTGGATTACTTCTATAGGCTGGTCGGTTAGGGATTGACGCACCCGGCACAAAATCAATTTGAACTCGATTCCTCTAATAGGTGGCAACCCACTAGGCACATCATTAGGGAACACGACCTTATATTCCTGCAAAAGAGAGACAACAACACTAGGCAAAGTTTTGTCAGGTTCGTTAGTATTAAAATATGCCTTTTTGCACAAGAGTACAAATATAGGCATGTTTGTATAAAAAGCACTCTTGACATCACTCTTCTTAGCATAAAAACTCACTTTTTTTACTTTTCTCTCATTTTCTGTACTCTCTTTTCTTTTCTTCTCACTCTCTTTTTTTCTTTCACTCTCCTTTTCATCATCTTTTTTTGAACTCTCGGTCTCACAATTTTTTTTAACTTATTCTCTCTTTTCAGTTTTATTTGATCTTCATACACTTGTCTTGGAGTCAATGGTACAAGAGCAACGGTTCTATTGTCCTTTACAAAAGCATGCTTATTCTTGAACCCATCATGAGTGACCTGCCTATCATATTGCCACGGCCTGCCGAATAATACGTGACCCACATGCATTGGAACAATGTCACAAAGTACTTCATCCATGTACTTCCCTATTGAGAAAGAAACTAGCACTTGCTTATTTACCTTAACCTCTCCACAATCATTCAACCACTGTAATTTATACAAACTAGGGTGTTTCAAGGTAGGTAAATTAAATATTTCCACTAAAAAGGTGCTAGCCATATTAGTACAACTTCCCCCATCAATGATCATACTACATACCTTGTTGCTGATATGGCACCTAGTATGAAAAATGTTCTCCCTTTGTTTCTTCATGTCATCCTCTTTGTTTTGGGCAATTGAAGCACGTCTAGCCACAAGTAATTCTTCGTCCACCGGATACTCCACATCATCGTCACAAGCATCCCCAAGCAGTGGTATTGGATCATCCTCGCTCTCACTTTCGATTTCCACCTCTCCATCAACACGGACGATCATGGCCAACTTATTTGGCCCAAACAACGAAAACACTTAATATCACGATTACGAGTTTGGGATTCGGTTTTACCTTTGTTGACACCGGAAATCTCTTCTCTCCTTTTTGGTGGTTCGGTTTTGGATTTAAAATAGCCCCTTCGTCTTTCCTCCTTTCCTTTTAAGCTATCGCTCCACCTTTATTGCCATGTGCACCATGTCTTATAACTCCACGTAGTGTTGCAACTCCACCACGTTGGCAATGTCCCGGTTCATCCCTTCCAAAAACCTTGCCATGGTAGCTTCTCTATCCTCTTCTACGGTAGCACGAATCATGGCGATCTCCATCTCCTTGTAGTAGTCATCCACACTCGTATAGCCTTGAGTGAGACTTTGTAATTTCTAATACAAGTCCCTATAGTAGTGACTAGGTACAAACCGCCTCCTCATGATGGCCTTCATTTCTTCCCACATCTCAATAGGCCTCTCATGGGTTCTCCTCCTGTTTGTCACAAGTTGATCCCACTAAATAATAGCATAATCAGTAAACTCAATGACAGCAAATTTTACCTTTTTCTCCTCGGAGTAGTTGTGGCATTCAAAAATTAACTCCAACTTCTTCTCTCATTCCAAGTAGGCTTCATGATCGTTTTTCCCTTGGAACAACGGTATTTTTACTTTGATGCTTCCTATATTTCTGTCAATCCCAGCTAGCCACCTCGGACCTCCCCAGAAACCTCTACCACGCCTTTCTTCGCTTGGTACGAACCTGCCCTCACCATTAAAAGAGGCTTGACCCTCTTTATCTCCAAACTCATCCCCATGATCATCATCAGAATCATCCATGGGAACACGCCTTTCTTGCCTTCTGGTGTTAGGAACGCTTTGGGGACGCCCCTCACGCCAAGTAGCAATAATAGCGTCTTGCCTATCCATCCGATCCCGAATCTCATTAAACACCACGTCCATGTGTGCAAAGTGTTTTTGTATAGCTTGCAACATGACGGGTGACTCCTCACGCATTTCCCTGTTCGATGTTTCACCCGTGGAAGACATTCTTTTTTTTTTCAATGCGCTCGAACGCAATAATGCGATCAATCTCACAACGCTCTATCGCAAGATAGTGTGATCGATCTCAATGTGCTGAAACTTTTTTTTTCCTAACTACAGAGAAATGTTAGAATAATTCCGGAAACGATAGAGAAATGTTAGAAACAATTCCAAAAACTATAGAGAAATGTTAGAAACAATTCCGGAACTATAGAAAACAAATGTTAGATACAGATCCTTACAACACTCCCTCACGTGTTTGCACTCAAATTATGATACTTACACTAGTGTTTCACTCTTAAATTGATCTCACACTCTCTTGCCTTTTTTCACCCGTAGCTTCCCCTTTTCAGTTCTTTATTGAACTAATAAACTTAATCAAGAAATTCAACTTGTAGCATTTAAATCAATACCAACGGCAAAAGAATATTGTAGAAACAACGAATCAAGGAAAAGGACAATTTCAGAGAGAAAACGGAACAAGATGATAAGTGCTCGATAGCAAGATGGTGGTGCGATCGATCTCAGTGTGCCTTTCTTTTTTATACTGGGTGCACGACATAAAGCAAGACAAGAATTTTATTTTTTTATACTTGGTGCAGGGCACAAATCAAGAACAAATTCTTCACTTTTTTTTTTATACTTGGTGCACGGCACAAAACAAGAATACGGCACAAAATAAGAACAAAGAATATGACCACAATACGAAAAAAAGATAGAATGATTAATAAGGATCTAAAGATAAAATGATATTAAACATGATTCTCTGATACCAAATGACGCGAACCTCGATCGACAAGCTATCGAGACCCAACAACAAGGTTGGATTAATTGCCCAAGAAAGCTAAAATGCAGAATTTTGAAAGAAAGAAAAGAACCCCAACCCGACGTTTATAACTAAAACGCGAACCAAAGGTATGAAGTAGCATAAAAAAAATGTAGATTCGTGATAGCAAGAAAAGAACCCGAACCCGATGTTTATAATTGAAACGCGAACCAAAAGTATGAAGTAGCAACCCCGACCCAGTGATTATAATTGAGTCACGAACCGAAGGTATAAAATCTGAATGCCACAAAGAAGAATCCTTGATAAGTTCACAATTTCTTTGAAGAACCAAGAGAGGAAGCAACCTCACGTTTTATATTAAAATCCAAAGTACTTTCTTCATTACATTGCAGGCTATTTATAGCTTTCAGCCATACACATCAACCATAAGGGAAAGAGACTAATTTAGGTTCTAAAACAAGAAAGGATAAAAATTAAGATTCTAGAAATTAGCAATAATTTAGCTTGAAGTTAACAGCTCATCCATGCCTAAGGAAAGTCTGAGATAAGGTAAGTCAATCTCTGAAATTACGCCAAGATGTGCTTCGTCCATAGCTAGATTTTGCGCTCGATTGCACTACGCTCGATCGACTGTGCCCTCGTCAACAGCAATTAAATTTATGATGCCTTCATCTTCCTTTGGGTCAAGCTTGGAATGCTCATTTTAGAATCAGCCCAATAAGTGCTTCTTTGATCTTCTTGGATCTTGCTCTAGTAATAGGCCCAACTGGAACATGCAACGGATCCTTTGATGGTGCTTTTTGATGTTGATTCTCATCGTTTAATATAATTTGTGAGAGGAACACTTCAGGGACAGGGTTAATTACCACTAATTACCCTTGGATTAACATTTTGAATACAGTAGGAAAATGATTTAAATGGAATTTTACCTACCACCACCCCTCACTAATTGCTATAAATAGCATCCTCTGTTTCCAAACAGAGAGATCAGAATCTGGGGGCAAGGTAAAATTTCTTTAAATGTGGCTCTAAAGTGTGCTCACGAAGCTCCATGCAACCTTTCTCACTATTCCTTCTAGTCCAATTTAGTCTTGGGTTATCCTTCTCCTAAATTTTGCTCTTTTGTTCTTCTCTTGAAGACAGGGTACGATCGACTATCAACTTAGGCTTCCGTCGAGTCAATAATCTTTCGATCGATGACACTTTTACAAAATGAACCTAAACATAAACTTATGGAATAAGATTAAAAGATTACATCTAACAGAAAATATGAGAGCAAAAGATGATCCTGCATACTGTGATTATCTACTACGCATTGGAAATGGTGTTGAGAAAATAAAATCAAATGACAACATTAAAATACCAAAATCATTAACTATCACATGGGAAAATGAAACAATTTCAATATTGAAACTTATTGACTTTGTCTTCCTTAACTTAGATCAAAATTTAGAAGATCTAGATTTTATTACATCAAGCGCAATACTTGTAAAAATGACTACGTAGATACCCTAAATAATACTTTGATCCCACATTTCCCTGGAGAAGCTATTACATATTATAGTTTTGATTCAGAAATTGATGATAACCAACAGCAATATCAAGAAGAATTTTTAAATGATTGGACCCATAAATGGAATGTCGCCGCATAAATTGATTCTTAAAAGAAATTGTCTGATAATATTACTCTAAAACATTGATCAAACATCAAGATTGTGTAATGGAACTCGCTTAATTTGCAATGACTTTAAATCAAATCTTATTAACGCTATAATAGCCACAGGTCATTACAAAGGAAAACGAGTTTTTATTCCTCGAATTCCTTTACAACCAGCAGAAAATAAAAAATATACATACATATTTAAAAGAAAAAAATTTCCAATCCGACAAAGCTTTGCTATAATAATCAACAAAGCACAGGACAAACATTAGAAAATGTAGGTGAACCCATATTTACACATGGCCAATTAGATGTTGCGTGCGAATCTATTTCGTACATTGAGGGATTAACACCTAAGGATGCCTTCAAAGAGGACGGTTACCCACGTACATTTAGGGATTTTACCCACGGAGGTCACTATACGACGATTACCCGTAGCAACAAGCTCCATGGCTCAACCTAAAGTATCCCAAAGTATCCCAAACAATAGGAGTTCCGGTGATAGAATCCTCCGGAAACCATCACGAGACGCCTTTCCAACAACCAGTAGATTCTCTGGTGATAACACCCTTCGGAAGTTTCCCGGGCGCCCATACACCCGAACAATCCTTAGGAAGCAATCACAGGAATCCTTTCCAAGGAAATCATGCATAATAAACACATGCTAGCACAACCAATTGAATCCACGTCCATATTTATATCACACATCATCACACAACTGCGGAGTCACCACTCTAAGTCCAATGGCCCAACCCCCAAGTCAACAGGTTCAGATCCTCATACCAAAAAAATCTGGAAAACAGTCTGTGTGTCTGTCCACACTCTTCAGTGGAGCTACCGGTGGACCGAAGCCTACCGAAGGGTCAATTTAAACTAAATTTAAGGTTCTGTCGATAGGGTAGTCGGTGGACTGGTACCTACTGACAGGGCACTGTTAATTCTCAGGGGTTCGGTGGAGCTGCCGGTGGACCGGTGCCTACTGAACTCCCATTTAAGCCTATATTTCATGTTCTGTTAGTAGGGTAGCCAGTGGACCGGCACCTACCGACCATAGCGAATCCTGGGAATTTTCTGGGTTCATGAACCCACTTTTGTTTGGTATCCAATTCCCATCCCCATTATATCAAAGTTCAATAATCATCATATTAACAACAACATATTAAACAAATCATACCCGAGTCACTATTTAACATGGTACACAAATCAACTTGAAGAAACCAACATGTACTAAACAAAATCTGGAAATCAGTCATAACTCAACAAACATATGCTTATTAAATCTGAAAATCAACCCATCCTCATATTTCATGCACACAACAAGAACAAACATATATATTAGCACATAACATACATTAATGCAAATCAAATTAATCATAAAATCACATACTAATGACTTCTGAAATCCCAAGAAAACTATACAAGAATGCAACTTACCAGCTATGCTCTTTTAGATGTAGATCCTAAGGTTCTTTCTTCTACTTCTTCTTCCTCTTCAATCTCAAACCCAGCCACCAACGTCTCTTTCTATCTTTCTCTCTCTTTTCTCTCAACCAAAACCTTAATATCTTCTACTTCTGATGTAATGACCCCTCCTTTATAGCCTCCAATTCCTTTCCTTCTTTCTAATTCCCACGAATCTGAATCCTTCTCCCTTACCAATTCTACAAGAACCTCTCATATTCTCCCTCCAATACTAATCTCTAATTAGAAACTCTCCCTAATAAAATTCAAATCCTATTGAAATCACTTACCTATCCTTACTGACTAAACCAATCTAGCTTCAAATTCTAGACTCCCACATTAAATTCTAACTCTCTGCCAATTAAATTATATACTTACACAACACTCCCCCTTCTTTCTATTAATAATAATCTGACCCCTAGTTCTACAGTTTATTTACAATACATCACTTACTTATTTAATTAATTATTTAATTCTGGGTTAGGGTCACTACATTCTCATATTCCTTCCATCCTTCCTTCTTCTTTCTCTTATTTTCTTCTTCTTCTCAACTGAAAATGATGGAAAGGGTTTAGGTTTGAGATCTGAACCTCTCTTCTCTTCTCTTATAAACTCTCACAAGGTCTCCTAATCAAGCTTGTTGATATAAGGAATGAAAGAGACATAGAATGGAAACCTACCCTCAATTCACTCCCATTACTAAACCACGATCCTACGCATGGGACCATGTGCCTCAGAATTGAATTTAAGTTTTAATAATTACCACTATTAACCCCATAAGCATAATAAATACACTACGATCCCAAATCATGTTATTTCATTCTAGAACAGCCCCTTTAATCTAATAAATTAATAAACCAACCCAATTAAATTTAGAAAAATGCCAATTAATTTCTATAAATCCATTTTCATCATTTAATTAATTATAAATATTCTTTTAGTGGATTTAAGTCATTACAACCTACCTCCCTTAAAAAATTTATGTCCCCGAAATTACATACCTTAATTCGTTACAAGCTGTGGAAAGCGCTCCCAGATCTCCGATTCTAATTCCCACAAAGCTTCGGACTCATCGTGATGACTCAACTGAATCTTCACCAAAGGAATAGTTTTGTTCTCAAGACTTGCTCATTCTGGTCCAAAATTCTCATCGGTCTCTTTGCATAACACATCCTCACGAAGCTGCAACTGGTCCCAATCAAACACATGTGACGGGCCACGTTCGTGCTTCCGCAACAATGACACGGAATACATTGTACACTGCTGAAAGTTGCGAAGGTAAGGCAACTCGATATGCCATGTCTCCAATGCATTCCAACACTTCAAAGAGTCCAATGTAACGTGGAGCAACCTTCCCTATCTGTCACAAACCAAACCTAGAGATCTCATTGGAGTCCCTAAATTAGTTGTGACTCTCACCCCATATCAAGATGGGAGTGGATAAATGATACAAAGCCAAATTCATTAAGTAAAATCTGAGAATTTATATAATATTGAAAATATAGTCAAAGTATGGTTATTAGATCCAAAACAATCAATACATAGCAGCGGAAAATAAAATACAATCCCTAGTTTCATGCTTCAAATCAATCCCTATTAACTATCAAAATAAGTAATGAATTACATCAAATAAATCCTACTACACATTTTACTAAAA
>JAUPMG010281185.1:0-18391 GCA_031762675.1 Pachysandra terminalis | reverse complement strand
CAAATATGTAACCACTTACTAAATTTTTAAATTACCCCTATATTTTAATTAATTATGAATTAATCCCTATAAAAGTTCAGGTTATTACATTCACTAAGTAAGCTCACTTCTTGCCAGTGAAGATCACAACTTCTAGAGATGAAATGGCATGACTGTACGTCAAAGAGATAGTCAGATTACATGGAGTGTCGGTAAGCATTGTGTCAGATAGAGATACTAGATTAACATATGAGTTTTGGGTGAGTTTGCAGAAGGCATTGGGTACTCAACTAGATTTCAGTACCGCCTTCCACCCACAGATGGATGGACAGACCGAAAGGGTAAATAAAATACTCGAGGACATGCTTAAAGCCTGTGTGTTGGACTTCAAGGGGAGTTGGAGTGACTACCTACCTTTAGCTGAATTTTCCTACAACAATAGTTATCAATTGGGTATTGGCATGGCACCGTTTGAGGCATTATACGGAAGGCCATGTAGGTCACCTGTATGTTGGACTGATGTGGGTGAGAGTAGTGCGCTTGGGTCGGAAATCATCCAAGAAACCACAGAGAAGGTGAAGATAATCAGAGAAAGATTGTTGGCAGCTCAAAAGTTGGAAAACGAGTTATGTAAACCATATAAGGCAGGAGCTGGAATTTGAGGTTGGGAATCATGCGTTCTTAAAAGTATCACCAATGAAAGGCGTGATGAGATTTGGTAAAAAGGGGAAACTTGCACCTCATTTTATCAGACCGTTCGAAATATTAGAATGCCTAGGTTATGTTTCATACCATCTCGCATTACCTTATTAGTTAGGAGCATTTCATAACGTATTCTACGTATTTATGTTGAGAAAGTATGAGGCGGATCCATCGTGTGTAATTAATTGGACAGAACTACCCCTTAGGGAGGATGTGACTAATGAAGATACAGTGGTAAGGATTTTGGATCCGAAGAAACAGAGATTAAGGGTAAAGACCATTCCTTTACTCGAAGTATAGTGTAATCACCATGATGACGCAGAAGCAACGTGGGAGCTAGAATCTGAAATTCAGAAACGATACCCTTCATTGTTTGCGAATCAAGGTACGTACAATTTTGGGATGAAATTTCTTTAAGGGAGGTAGATTGTAGTGACCCTAACCCCGCCCTTTTATTTAATGAATAAATCCTATTTAATCATCTAAAGAGACTTTGGAATCTAATTGTTAAAAGATTGTCTAAATTGGACTAAAGTATAATTAAGTTGAATTATGAGCTAATTTATGAATTTTTAAAAACCTTCAGGAGATTTGGGCTTGGACCCCATAGCATAAGGTATGATGGACCTTGGGCTGGTCGCTTTTCCCATAGGATAAATGTGGGGTTACTTTGGTCTTATACTATGATTTGAATTTTAGTTGGGTGGAGGGAAAGTTCCCACTAACACCACAATTCTTTCGTATAGTGTAGTGGGAAGTTAACTGCTCTTTTGGAGAAGAGGAATTGCAAAAATTGCTGGAGAAGGAAAAATAGAGAAAGCAAAAAGGAGATTCTTTGTGTTGGAAATTCAGAGAAAAGCCAAGGCTTGACAAGAGGCAGGAATTTTCTTAGTTTCTATAGTATGTATGTTTGTAGAATATGATAATTCTATAGAATAATGCACATATAGAATACTTGATATTGCATGTTGCTTGAATTATGCATATTTATTTATGAATTTCGCATGTTGTGTGATAGATATAACCATATCAGTTTAGATCTATGAATTTGAGAAGACATATGAACTATGAACTTTGGATCTTACGATTTGTGTTGATTTGATCATGTTAATCCTTGTTTGAAACTTGGGTTTTTTTATAGCATGTTGATTTGAATTATGATAGTCTAATTCATGATTTTACATGTTAAAAAGGGTGAATTTAAGTTTCTGTAAGTACGGGCATGAAGAACGATGAAGAAAATCCAAAAATCTAAATATACTTTGCCCCGACAGGTAGCTCTGCAGCTACCGAAATTACTTGCCAAGCAAACCCAACTTTCGGGCACTGCTACCGAGGCTCGGCAGCTATCGAAAGTAGCTACCAAGGCTTCTCGGTAGGAAGCTCGGGAGCTTCCGAGCTCAAAATGACCTCAAATCTCATGGGAGCACATTAAAGGTATTTTGGGTTTGTGTGTGGTGTTGGTTTGTGTGCAAAATGCATGTATAAGGTTTTGTGCAACAAAGTGTGTTATTGCCTAGTTTTCAGTAAAAGTGACTAAGTATAGTATGATATGAAATATGAGAATGATTTTAAGATGATCGTAACATGATATGAACTAAGTTGCATGAGTTTAGGATGAATGATAATCATGTTTTGGTAACTTGCGAAGTATTTGGTATGTGAGGCCTATGTATGATTTTCTGAATTACGAATTGTCTAAGAGGGGTGCTTAAAGCATTCACTGAGAATCCTTGTATGCGACTCTAGATGAGTTCATTGGTTGTTGTGTGGGGTGGCTTTTCTACCATGGGAACTATACCCAAAAAGGAAAGAATGTGTTTTTTTCTACCTAGGGTTTCCCCCTAAAAGAGAAAGGATGATGGCTTTTTTACCAAGGGAAGTTTCCTCGAAAGAAAAAAAAATGGATGCTCTACTTAGGGTATTCCCCTAAAAGAGACAGAGGGTGACATTATCTACCTTGGGTATCATCCCCTAAAATATAAAGGGGACTATTGTGAAGAGAACCACGCTACTATGAAACATGGTACTCTTGAGACAAGAGGGACCGCGCTACTATTTTTTGAGCACATTCCCGAGACAGAGTTTCCTAGAGGATATGTGGATGGAATTCATGATTGGGCTTGGCCTAACACCCTTGCATACTAGCATCATTGCATTCTTCACAAGCATCACTTCACATCGCACATCACAATACACTTCACACATATGTACCATTCATTGCTTGTGTGTTCATAATGCAAATATTTCATTAATTATGGATTTGTGATATTGTCGGTTTGTGTGGGTAAGTGTTATGGAAGGAAAGCATGATGTATGAGAATGAGGTTCCAGCATGGCAAGGTCATGGATATCAGCTCTGCAATGTGTTAAGCATGATGTCAATTATGAGAATCTCGAATTATATTGTATGTCTATGGCACTCTATGTGATTGTAGTGGAAAGAATTGTATGACTATTGATGATGTGGACTGTATACCATCAGTGTGAAACATTGTATACATGTGTGTAAATATATAATTTAGAATAAAAGCATGTTAAGGACAATGGGAGTGAATTACTTATGTGTTCTGTAAAGTTGCATGAATGAACTTGTCTTATTATATAACTACAAATGTATCTACTGTCATTACTTTGGATTTTTCCTATTGAGCTTCCCAGCTCATCCTTATTTTGAAATAGGTGAATGTCTCGAATGAAGTGGACATCGATGGGTGATCCTTAGCTAGATGGGAAATACTAGAGTTTCATGGACTTGTTTATGAACCATGTTTTTCTTTTATATATTACCTTTGACCCCATGTGGGCAGTAATTGTTGTAATATTTTAGTTAATGTTGGATTATGTTTGATGGAACTTGTTAAGGTTTAAATTTTATCAGACTTTTGCTGGTTCGTTTAGTTATGCTCTATGGAACCATGAGGTATGGTAATGTCATTCGGTTTTGCTGCATCCATTGTTTGGATCCGAATGTTATTCCCTTGCGAATCCTCGAGATCATATATCTCGGATCCGGGGCGTGACATATATACTGAACACTTTGAAGGTAGTCCTTCTAAGGAATGTTGTAGAGATTTAGAATACTTATTGAGTCTTTTGAAAGTGGTACTTCGAAGGAATGCTGATCCGAGGTCCATTTCAAGTTGATCCTCAGCATATATATGCTGGTCACTTTGAAGGTGGAGCTTTGAAGGAATATTGATTCTGAGGTCCATCTCAAGTAGATCGTCAAAATATATACCGATTTTGAAATAATACTCCCAACATAAGTGAGCTTTTGAAATATGCTACTTCAAAGGTATACTCCAAATATATATGGGTCTTCGAAGAAATACTTAGATCTTTGAAGGTAATTTCTTCCTTATTTATAAATTCTTCGGATTAGATATATAATTGATGCTGCCAGAAGGCACAATGGATCAATTCAATTTTCAAATTGACTTGTCATCATTTGCCCCCTGCACTTAGCACGTGCTGATTTGACACAATGTAAGCGCACTACCAAGAGGAAATTTTTCATACGCATTAAATGTGTACTAAATCACTACAGTGAACGTTGAGTCTTAAAGTGAGCCGTCACTGTGCCTTTTAGTGTAACACTCATGTCACATTAAATTCATGTGTTGAGTGTTCATTCAAGGATTGCATGGCACATGCACCGCTTGCCAGCCTGAGAAACCACCGTTTAAAATTCTAGTAGGTTTTAATCATTTCAAAATGAAACGTATAAAAAGAAGGAAATATCAGAAGATCAATTTACCTTGATCACTTTGCCGTTCTCTTTTCTTGCCCTCTTCGTGCTTTTCAAACTCTTTTCATTCTTGAATACTTCATTCTTATCTCATACTTTCGGCTTGATCAAATGGCTCCCAAGAACAAAGCTGGTAAACAAAAGAAAATCGTTCAGATTTTTGAAGAGCCCTCGAGTTCATGTATCGAACCTGGGAACGAACTGTTATGGGAAACCTCAACAAGATGCGGAGTTACAAACTCCTTATGCAAACTCCAAAGAGATCAGTGAGAATATTAACCTTTTTGGGTTAACTCCCTACTTCAAAGCTGTGTGAGGTGATTTCTCTATTTCTGCTATATGCTTTAAATCTCACCTGGGTATTCCAAATGGTTGGGGTTCTTGTTGTAGAAACATTTTAGCCAATATGGTTTATGAGACCAAGCTGAAGAAATTAGGTATTTTCAATGCCGTTCGAACATCTCTTGCAAAGATTTCTCAGGATAACGAAGGTCTTAAGCTTTTATCCTTCACTAGAATCCCCAAACTCACACTTTCGTGACAACATTTGGAGAGATCACCCCAACTCTCAAAGAAGTTCACGTTCCATGCAGTCTTCTTATTGTGGTCAATATTCATCCAGGGGACATCTCTTTATCTCGTGATGAACTCCAAATACAGAAGGCCTTGTTTGATGGCCTAGGATTTTTGAAACAAAAAGTTGTACTGGGAAAAGCGCTTCTAGTTCATTTAGTATGATCTCTCTTCTTACCATCGCGAGATGGATTCGTTACTTTTGGAGAGAAGAGTATACGAAGAGTAATTCGAAAATCCTCTCCACAGTCGAAGGTGCAATAACCCAAACTAAAATAATAGGGTGTAATTTAAAATTTTAGTAAATTAGCTCATTAGTTTGACTTTGACTTTTTTTGATTGGTTCAACTGTAGGAAACAAAGTGCCTCACACACAATCATAACTCTCATAAGTTATAATGAAGGACTAGGATTTCGTAGGAACTCTTAATTGATTTTAATGACTAATATTCAATAAAGAATTAAAACAAATCCTAATCTAATAGGGATTCAAGTTAGATAGGAATCAATAATAGTTCAACTAAGATTAGGACACTTTAATCAATGGCTAAGATTAGGTAGGAACTCTACTAATAAAATCTAAAAGTGGAAGATTAATTCTAGTTCTAATTAATTTAGGATTTAGTAATTAAAGAAATATTAATGATTAGTTTAACTGCAACTAGTAATCTAAATCTAAAGGTTAGAATTAAACTAATCTAATCTAAGGGCTGAGATTTAAAACATTATCCTAGACTAAGCACAACTCCTAGACTAAGTTAAATTCTGTAGAAAATCTATATAAACATTAGAGTTGGTTGTATTAACGATAATTCTAAAGAGTAAAGAGAGATAAGAAAAGGTATAACAGCTGGAGATAAGCTCGAAGGGATGGAGTTTGAAGAATTGCAGAAGATCAAGCTTGAAGAGGAGGAAGAAGGTGTTCTCCTCAAGACCGTTAAGAATTCAAGGTAAGTATTCAAGTAAAACTTTATTTTCCATATGAACTAGGTACATATGTGTAGATATAAGAAATGGAAGGGACAAATAGCCCAATGATATGCTGACACATGTTAGGAATTTTACCGACACATAGCATCGCCCAATGAGAGCCTCAGCCGGTTCAAGGAATGTAGAGTTGAGACATGGATACGGAGAAAAGGTAGTGTGCTACCAAAATGACTCTTTACATTGCACAAATCACGAGGCAATTAACACGTTTATGATGATTACACAACAAAGCCAATAACAACACATAATCCACGGTTGTAATCAACAAAGCCAATAACAACACATAATCCACGGTGGGATGTTGATACTCCACGGCGGGATGTTGGACCCCCACGGTGGGATGCCGATACTCCATAGTGGGATGCCAACAAAGAGATGCGTTTCTATACTCCACGACGGAATGCCGATACTGTCACATCCCACTCCTAGGGCACAATTATCCGAGGTTCCCACTTGGAGTTGGTAATGCAACTCTCAACCCTCCACAGGAGGTGACAATCCAGTGAATAACAAGAGACAATAATAGTTCATAATCTAATTTTTAGATATATGTTCAATACCAGGATCCATGCTAATCAATTTTGAGATGGTTGCATCCTAAACGAATCCATCAGCTTCATTCTCAGAGAATGGCAGCTTAACCTGAAAAATATATAATAACGAGGGTGAGCTTGAAAGCTCAAGAGTAAATCAGCAATACCTGGGTATTTACCCAGAAACACAGACCAGTTAATAAATAAGAGATATTTAATAAATAAATTGAGGGTAAGATAATTATAGTTCTTAATCTTTATCTGCTTTACTTTTTAGCACTTACATGCTTTAAATCTTAACATTACTGTATTTTAGTTCTCAACATTTATATCACAACAAATCACACATAATGTAGTTCACTCATCAATTCTCACATGGTTTGGTAACATACATGCTAATTAGTGCTCATCTACACATCTACATGATGTTGCATGCTCCATGATCACATAAGAGAGTCAAATCTCCCTTTTCACAATCACAATTCAATTACATATTCATGTTAATTTTTGCTATTTATATATGGCTGACGTATATACACACTAGATCGCTAACTGCTCCAACCATATTGCATGCATCTTACATTGGGCCTCGTAAGGCTACAGGACCAGAGAAAGAATTTATTTCTATCACATCCCACCAATGCAACTAGACACTCCAAGGGCCACTCTTGGGCTTCCGGATACAGTAGATTCTACTTGCACATCGCAAGTTTAAGGCCTTTCAACCAAGGGGATTCCCTTGTCCAAGTTATGTCAGCCCAGCAAAATGCCAATCAACAACCGGTTGCTCCCCCATCACCCCCACCAGTTCCCATTTCGCAGGAAGAGGTAGCTAGACCCACCGTTGAGCCTGCTCTTATTGAGCTACCTCCTCTCCGGCCAATCTTGCTGCCCTTGGCACCCACGCCATCTTCTGTTGCCTACGCCCCTCCACCGTTTCCTGCCAACACTACTCCACCACCGCATGGTATCCCCTTGTTTTCTACCATGATCGATGTTGAGGCCTTATTACGGATGTCTTGTCTTTGAGAGGCGGACAGGTTCGAAATTGACTTCCACCTCCCTTATCTTGCTTCGCTGCTCCAGAAATCGTACCCCAAGGACTATGTGAGTATAAGTTCCAGAAGTTCACCGGCCAGATTAGTAATGTAAAATAGCATATCAACCGCTTCATCGAGGCACTCGAGCCTTAGACCTCGGATCAAGATCTTCACCCAAGGGAGTTCTCTAAGTCCCTTTCCAAGAAGGATTACACTTCGGTACAACAATCTTGGACCAAGTTCGGTGTACACCTGGAAAGATATGGCCTCCCTTTTTCATAATAAGTTTTTTCTCACCGAGGAGGCCAACACCATTATAGATCTCAGTCGAGAACACCAGGGCCCTTCGATGGGTTGGGTGAATTACGTGAGAAGATTTAGAAGTCTTGTCATGATCTTCACTAACTCTGAAGACGACTCTCGGTTTGTTAAGCTGTGCGTGCTCGGAATGAACCCTGAGTACAGAATCCACCTCGAATACTTTAAGCTCTCGAGTTTCACCCATTTGATCTAGTCGGCTCGAAGAATGAGTCTCTCTGTACCATCCCCAAGCACGATTAAGAAGCCATCCGAAAGGAAGAGAGGGGCCGAGAGCGCCCATGTGGAGAACATTAAGCCAAAAAAATTGAAGAAGGATGGAGGAAAGGGTGATTGCTCCATTCCACTTGCGCCAGATTGCTCCCCGGCCCAACTCAGCATTCTGTTAGAGAATTGGATTAAGGACAATCGGATTGTCTTGCCGCCTATGAAGAAGGAACTGACTACTCAGGACATGAGTAACCCTCAATACTATAAATTTCATAGACATTCGTGCCATTGAACTTACAACTGTTATTCCTTGAGAAGGATTTAACAAGCCAGGGTGGCGAGTGGAGAGGTTGATCTTCAACTAGAATGAGTGCATATTGACCCCTTACCCGCTCACAAGAGTAAGGAAAAGGAAGTGGTGAATGTCCTTTTTTTCCGAGGTGGAAGGAGAAACGACTATTAGAAGGGGCCAGTGTTGCCCACATGTTAAGAAGAGTCTCGAGGAGATTGGTTTCTCGAGGCAGGAACAGATCGCTATACGGGTTTACACCCAAAGATTACCATTTCTAGCAGTAGAGGAGGCTTGTGCTGCCGAGAATATGGAAGATGATGTCATTACCTTCAGCAAAGAGGATATAATGGTTCCCTACGAAGACCATCACCGAGCCTTATACTTGAACTCCACTTTGTAGGGTGTTACTATTCGAAGATTGGTGGATAGCATTCTGAAAGCCATCGGAATCTCGGTGGATAGGATTGTACCTCAGGCCATGAGGATCTATGGTTTCGATGCGCGAATTCAATGCGAGTGGGTCACGTGACCCATGAACTCCGGGTTGTGCCATACAAGCAACCCACTCTATTCCATGTTCTCAATAGCAGTCCCACTTATCAAATTCTTATCGGCCAATCCTGGACCCATCGTTCTCGGCTCGTCCCTTCTACATACCATCAATGCTGCAAGGGATTCAGGAAAGGAAATATGGTGCGGCTAGTCGTTGACCCATGCCCCTCTGATGAGACCGAGGTTCATTTGGTGGATGCAGCCGAGCACGATTAGTTAGCCCCGATGGGTGAATGTCAGGTGTCCTTACCCTGAGAAATCCCTCTACCTGCGTGGCCCATTGTACAGGAAAACCTGAGGTCTCCTTACTTGAACCTGAGCCATCAAAGTGGAAGTTGAAGAAAGAGAGAATAGAGAAAGGAAGAAGAAGGGAAACTGAAGAGGCCCATCAAGGTTGCCTCAGCTATGTTTGCACCAAAATCTCGATGCACAAGGGTGGAAGTAGGTGACGGGCAGATATCTACAAGCTATGGACTGAAGAGCCAAAGCCTACATCCCCGATCGAGAGGCCAACCTCAAATGGAGTAAGATTCCAAGAGCCTACCCTTTGCGTTGTCGAGTGCCCTGAGGGCAGCAGCGACCATAGTGGATTCCTCGCAACCGATGTCTTTGAAGTTAGTCATGACACTCGGGAGGCACCGGAGTATCTTGAGGATGGTGTCAAGTCGACCCTCGAGGTTTTAGAAGAGGTAAATCTAGGTTACGATGAGCAAAAACAAACAACCTTTGTAAACTCTAACCTGTCTCCTAGGGAGAAGTGTAACCTTGTACGTTTACTCAAGGAATACAAAGATGTCTTTGCTTGGTCATATGGAGAGATGTGTGGTTCGGATCCTCATTTTTTCACACACAGACTCCACTTATGTCCTGATATTAAACCGGTTAAACAGCCTACTCGAGTGTTTAAACCCGAAATCCTACTACAGATAAAAGTCGAAGTGAAACAATTCTTGAAGGATGGATTTATTAAACCCATACAATACTCGATATGGCTGGCAAATATAGTCTTGGTCAAGAAAAAGAATGGACTGATACAGTGTTGTATGGACTTCTGAGATCGTAATAAGGCAAACCCTAAGGATGAGTTCCCTTTTCCGAATATGGACCTTCTCATAGATGCCACGGCTGGGCGTGCGATGTTCTCCTTCATGGATGGCTTCAGTGGCTACAATCAGATTCGAATGCAAAATTCAGATGTTCCTCACACTATGTTCCGCACACCTTTGGGTAAGTTTTATTACACGGTAATGCCCTTCGATTTAAACAACGCTGGAGCCACTTATCAGCGGGCGATGACCACCATATTTCATGATAGGATTCAGGTCGAGGTCGAAGATTATGTCGATGATAGCGTTGTAAAGTCTAAAGAATGGCATGATCACCTTGAGATATTGGAAAAGGTCTTCAGACATTGCAAACGTTACAACCTCAAGATGTACCCAGCCAAGTGCGCTTTCGGGGTTGCCATAGGGAAATTCTTGGGGTTTATTGTAAATCGGCTAGTATCGACCTCGATCCCACGAAGTCCAAGGAAATTCTTGATCCCACCTCGGACCCAAAAGTAACTAAAATCCTTCCTCGGAAAGATCTCTTACATTCGAAGTTTCATCCCCAGCCTCTCTGCTCATATCTCTCATTCATGCCTTTGTTGCACAAAGCGGCCCTCTATCTTTGGTCTTAGGAATGCCAACAAGCTTTCGAGAGGATCAAGGATGTTCTGAGGCATCTGCATACTATGATTTCTCCTTTGCTTGGGAATCACCTTCAAATTTATTTGGCTACTTCGAAAATGCCATTGGAGGATTGTTCGCTCAGGAAGATGAGCAGGGTGTCGAGAAGCCTTTGTATTATGTTAGCAGGCTCCTCCACTGTGTTGAGTTGAAATATTCCCAAGTTGACAAGTTCTATCTTGCCCTCGCCTAGGTAACCCGTAAGCTACAGCACTACTTATTGGTATGGCTAATTTACCTGAGGACCAAGGTGAACCCCATCAAGTATCTGTTATCCAAGCGAGTGCTCACTGGAAGATACACTAAGTGGCTTCTCCAATTTGTCCGAATTCGATATTCTCTATGCTTGGAACTGACTTCGTAGGGATACGGTTTAAAATGTAGGCCGCAGTCATAAGTGCGTCTCCCCAAAAACTAATGGGTAGGGACGCATGCAGCACCATCGACCTCACCATGTCTAACAATGTACTGTTCCTTCTCTCTACAACACTATTCTGACGAGATTTTCCTGGGACCGTGAATTGCTTATGGATTCCCTTTTCTTTACATAAATCTAGAAACATATCAGGTAAATACTCACATCCTCTATCGGTACGGAGACACTTCATGTATCGATCCAATTGGTTCTCGACTTCCGCCACGAAGCGTTTAAAGCAATCTAATTCTTCAGACTTGTGGGAAATCAAGTACAAATAACCGTATCGTGTGTAATCATCGATGAATGTGATGAAATAGGACTCTATGTGGCGGGTCCTAACATTGAGTGGTCCATATATGCCAACATATGGACTAACTCTAAAGGAACGTTTTCTCTCACTACCTCACCAAATGATTTCCTACATGACTTACCAACCAAACAATGCTCACAAACAGGTAACTAAACCTTGGCAAGCAATCCTAGTAACCTTCTTTAGCTAGTCGGTTCATCCCCTCTATCAGAATGTGACCTAGTCTAGCATGCCATCTCAATGAATCAGTAATAATAACATAATCATCATGGGAAGTCAAATTAGAAACCAAATTTGCATCACTTGAATTATCAATATCAAGTTTAAACAGATCATCAAAACTAAATCCCCAACCATATAAAACCGACTCTAAAGAAATGGAGTTGCAGTCTCTACTGAAAATAACAGAAAAATGTAGTCGAAGTAATTCTACTACTGAGACGAGACTACGACGAATGGCGGGTGCATAGAGTAAGTCATGAAGCATCAGTGCACGAGTCTCTCGCGTCTTTAGCAGGTACATGCCAGCTCCTAGCACATCCACGCTAGTACTATTCCCCATGTATACTTTCTGACTCTCTGCTAGTATCCATCTATAATCCACGAACTCATCTCGCTCTCTGGCTATGTGTCTGCTCGCTTCGGAATCTACAATCCAATCAGGAGTAGAATGAGAAAATAAGATATCAGTGCAAATCATTCAATAATAGCTAGAGGTTGGGTCAGTTCGTACCTTCTTTGCTCAGTGCAATCACGAGCGAAGTATCCAAACTTGTCGTAGATCACCTTGGACATGTATTTCTTTCCATCTCTCTTCCCTCTACGGCGCTTGGTTCCTTTCTTTGCCTTAGGCACTTCCTCAGCTGTTTCCCCCTATTGGGGCGCTTTACCCTTGCGCTTGCGCCTGGACCTGGTTGTCTTGTGCTTCGCCGATTCAGTTAAGAGTGCAATGTTGTTAGACCTTGCGGTCTGACGCTCTGCCTCGAGCTCAAGATGATGCGAAAAATCGTTGAACGTTTTAATGTTCTCATTGTGCATCATGACGAGCTTCATGTGCTCCCACGAGTCAGGTATGGATCTCAGAACAGCGAGAATCTGCTGCTCATCTGTAAGGAAATTCCCTGAGGCTTTCAAATCTCGTATCATAGACAACATCTTCCTAAGATGCTCAACCATGCTTACGTTGGGAGCTATCTTGTAGGTCTCAAACTTTATCGTCAGTTCACGTAATCTGGTAGCCGAAGTGCCAGTGAACGCGAGTTTCAGTGTGTTCCATATCTCAATTGCAGTCTTATAGGCCTCGAATTTGCCAAAAAAGATCATTGTGCATACTACTCAACATAGTAAAGCGTACACAACGATCCTTCTAGGCCCAAGCCTAATAGGCCTCCATATCTTTACGATGCTAGGCGGTGGTGCCCTCCTTAACATAAACTAGGCTATGTGATAAAGTCTCTAGGGTCGTGGACTCATCGAGGGGATATTGGATCTTCCTATGACATATGTCATAGTTCTTACCATCCAATTTCTCACCCTTGTTTAGGTCAGTTACTATATTCTTAGCGGCCATATCACTACAATTAAAATGCACATATAATTAGCATCTCATATAAACACACGTTGTTGATTTTGCATCATTATCTAGGACTAAACAATAATAGTAATCTTTATTTATCAGATCAAAAATATACTAGATCGTAGGTCATAATGCATAATCATCACCAATACAATAAAATTTTAATACTACTTTTAATACATAATATGCAAAACCTTTCTGAGAAATAACATAATCTCAACTAGGTTGTAATTTACATGTTAACCTCATATAATCATGCAAAAAAAAATTATTCTATTATTTACATGCTAACCTCATATAATCATGCAAATTAAATAATCTAAATCATGCTATTATTTACATGTAAACCTCATATAATCATGCAAATAAAATAATCTATAAATCATGATACTATTTACATGTTAACCTCATATAATCATGCAAATAAAATAAACTCTAAATTATGCTATAAAACCTAATATCAAAAATTCAAAATAGACATGAATTTCAAGGTCTGATCCGGGCGCGCACATGTCACATCCCAAACCAGATGAGATCCTCGGGATACCCAAAATGTTCTAATGTAACTCTCACCTCAACACGATGGGAGTGGAAAGCAGTGTAGAAACATAAGCGGAAGTGATAATATAATAATTCTAATAAATATTTAAATAAAAGTCATAATATGGAGCATTAACTAAACTGAATTTAACTATGGTCTAAATACAATAATTCTTATCATCTAACTTCTATCTTTGTGTTCCCTTTATTCCCATAGCTCTTCCTTTAATATCAACCATCCTTTATTTACCTGCAAAATATGTCATAAAACTTACATAAACTGAAAGCTCGGATGAGTAGACCTTCATAACAAGGTATTTACTCATATCCCAAAGGTATAAGAAACTAGATTTAATAACAATAATATTTATATAATCTGAAAAATATATGAATGATGATAAATCTAGAAAATATACATAATAATAATGATAAGTGGACATCAACCAATCAATTACTATTCTCTCACAAAATCTCACATGGTTTGTATCCGAAGGATATCTTGGTTATATTCACAGGTCTACAATGCCTAACTCTATATGAATAATTATATCAAGTGCATCATACACAAGATAACAACAATAATATCAACAATCACAAGTAATGCAACATGCATGTTGTATGGTATTCGAATAGTGTAAGTCCCACACTAGATCTAATCTCATATCCAAGAATGTCCTACTAATGTGAATTCATTCCCCAAAACATGGCAATGTGATAATGGATTATTCTGTGTGCGCATCATAGTTCTAAGGGACTTCAGCCTAGATGACACAATCCCCTCACCTTATTTTTTATCACGGGACATATCAAGGTTTCACTAATGTGAACTATCCTTAATGAACCCTACATTATCCGGATACTAACAAAAGGTGGCTCTTATCATTCAGACATTGGGTTTCACTAATGTGAACTATCTGTCACCTATCATCTTAATACAAGTCTCTTGGGATCCTCATACAAGGCTTATCCCTCATCTTGGGAGATAATAAACACTTAGTCTCTCATTGGACAACTAATTGAGTCAAAGTAATATCCTTAGTTGGTCTAGCACAAGGTGCTCCAACATTAGGAAAACAAGGAAGCTATCACAACCGGATGATCAATATGGAACTCATTATTTCAGATCCTTTATTAATGCAATGCGCACACGATGATTTCACAACACATATATTCAAACAGCACAAACATGAGCACATTCTCATGATCCTAAATACTATAATGCACATAGTTTAATATATAATTCAATACACATGTGGGAATGATGAAAGTGTCATAAATACTATAATTAGAGGTAATGTGTCTTGTTCAGATCAAATATGAAGTATTCACAAATCAATGGTTCCTTGTGCTAATAAATCCTTCAATGATGGTAAACCACATATGTGATCCATACATTATATTAACAAGCTAATAAACTAAATCAAACATCTGGGCATGTGTATAATATAAAAACAAAACTAGGGGAAGTGTTGTGGGAGTGTTTCTTGACATATCCTTAAATCTCGTACTGCTGTGGGAAGTTCTAAAAGGTCAATTCTTTGGTCTAAGGGCCAATCTTTGATATAGGCATTCCTGGTATCTGAAAACATGGTAGGTCATTTATAATTGACATTATAGAGGTGTCCAAGGTGTAAAAATTAAAATAAGTCAACATGTTGGATTTCGGTTGGCCGTCGGTCGACCGAAATCTCAGAAAGTGGTGCAAATTCCAAATAATTGAAATATGGGTCTAGAGGAGGTCCAATTAGGTCAAATATGCAAACATATTTGGGGTCAAATATGGTTGGTTGACCTGTCAGTTGAATGATGAGCGGTCGGCTCCTTGGCCAGTGGGTAGGTCAAGTGCCAGGGTCATCGGTTGACTGTCAGTTGGCCGATGGGGCAACAGATAGGGTTCTGATTCAGTTTGACACACGTTCAGTGTTTTAGGTATAACTTTCTCAATACACATCAGAATTACTTAAAACTTGTTCTGATGGGTTCCTAACGAATAGAGGAATCCTATAAAAATATAAAATAAATATTTACCTAGGGTTAGTTAATAAATAAAATCAAGTCTTGAAATCTTTCCAGTTTTAATACTTGTTGTGGTTTCTTAAATAGATGATGGAAATTACATATGTCTTTACTGATATTTATTTTAGGTTTTTAATGATAAGAACATGAGGAAGGTTTTGAAATCAAGAACAAGGGTTGAATCATGTTTACAACCTTAGGCTAGAAGTAAATATACAAGATAATGAAGGAAAACTCACTTACTTACTGTAAATCCTTCTTTGATGTGTGTTCTTCAATTTCCTGGGTTGTTGATCCTCTCCTAGTTTCTCCTAGGATTTTCCATGAAATTGCCTTATTTCTAATCTCTTAATTCTCCTTTTGTTTTTTTAAACTTATCTTTATAGTATTTTAAGTGTTCTAGTCATATTAGGATTATTAACTAGTGTTTGGAAGTTATCTAAACTCCTAGTTTGATTCTAACCTGTTTTTATTAATTAGCTATGAAATTCCTTGTCAATTAATTAAGTATATAATTTCCTTGGGCCTTAGGGATCTCACTTGAGCCCATTAGATTTGTTACTAAGCCTATTAAGTTAATACTAAGCCCATACTTAGTCTAGTTAAGACTAACTTAAGTAAGTAAGCCCAGTTGTCTTATTCTAAGCCAACTGCTATTATAAGTTCTTAATTATTTTATTTTAAGGTACATATTACTTTATAATTATATTAATTTATAACTTTACGTTAGTTTTAATTTATGGCTTTAAATAGATTACTATTTTACCCTTTTCATTAAAGTTATTTTCTTGTTTAGTTTTTCAGGTCCTTACAGCATGGCAGCCCAGTGTAGCAGGCGTGCATAGCAGCCTAGCAGAAAGGGCGCACAAGGCAGCCCATCACGAAGCAGGGCGTGCAAGCCGCTCAACAGCAGCAATCTTGTGTCACAGCCCAGCACAAGTCCTTGCACGGCAGCCCAGCTCATCAGGTAGCCCAGTGCGCAGGCCTAGCTCGACCACCCAACGCATCAGGTAGCCCAATGTACAGGCCTTGCACAGCGGCCCAGTGTAGCTGGCCCAACGCGTAAGCCACGTACGGGCAGCCCATCAGGAGCGCAAGCCCAGCACGACCAGCCATCAGGTGCGCAGGCCCAACGCACAGGCAGCCCATCTTAGCAAAGGCAAGTATGCCCAGCGTGCAGGCCTAGCACAGCCATGCGTGTGCAGGCAGCCAATCTCGCAGCCCTAGCGCGCAGGTCCAATGCAGCTCAGTTGCGAGCAGCCTAGCGTGGGGGCAGCCTAGCGGGAAAGCCCTGCATGGAGGCATAGCATCCCAGTGGCTCAGTGGCACACACACACACTGGTTTCTGCAAAAAATCAGTAACTCGATTGCAATTTAAATGAGGTTTCTCGACATTCCTCAATCCAACGAAGACGTATCTCAACAGAAGGCGTCTAACGAACCGGATAATGTCCCACGTCGGAATATGTGATTACTAGAACTACATACAATGAATCCACACTCAATCAACCTAGGACTTTGTATGGAACCCCAATAGCAAATCCAAATTTTTGTAGGAAGAATAGATGAAGAGAGGAGAGAGTTCTCTATTGGTGGATCCCCAAATACGTGAATAGTAATTCTTGGGTAGGGAGGAGTCTTCTACATATACAAGACTCAACTCAACTCAACCTAGGACTCAATCTCCTAATCCCATTAGGAGAGAGTTGTCCACATCCACACTTCTAATCAAGTATGGACGTCCCATTAAGCGAGGACCCCGGGTCGGGCCAACTGGGTCGACTCGTCTCTAAAATCCAACACTATCTGCTGAAGATGATCAGAACAAGATGGGTTCCAGTTTTTCTCAAATTTTTCTTTTCTTTTGAGCCGAAAATTCCCCTTTTAATCGATTCCTCCTCAGATTCAAAAAACCCTCCCCTTCTTAAAGCCTTCGTCCTCCTTTCGATTTTTTTTTCTTAATTTCTCCGGTTGAATCGTTGATGATTGTCCCGCTCTTATCATCAAATCCCTTCCTTTTAAAACTATCTCTATCTCTATGAAGAAAAAGAAGAAGAGTCTTCTTCTTCGTATTGTCCACTTTTTTTCTAAAGCCATCCTAATATGGACATATTACCCTTTTATTTTTATTTGAAATTTCTATTTATCCACATAATTTCTCATTTTCATTATTTAAAATTCATTTAATTATAATTCATTAATAAATATAAAAAATACTCATATCATTAATTTTAGAATTTGACCAAATTACAACCATTTTGAAGGATTATGCACGAAAAGATCAAATCCGAAGTCGTATTATTTTTTCGACCTCTAGAAATCGCAAATTTGACCCAAAACGACATCTGGGGTAAAAAGGCCATTTTTTCCTATAATTTTGGAACTAAACAAAGTATATTCGTTGAAAAGCATTTTCGGTCTAGAATTCAAATTTGATGTTAAAAATGGGATTTGAATCAAGAATAAATCGGGTAGGACCCACCAAAGGTATTTTGGTAATTTCATGTGATTTTGGGATTTCAAGGAGAATTTTGGCTCAAAAGGTTTTAGATTAGGAATTGAGATCTGTAACGACCCGGACCAGATTTTTCCAATTCCATGGATTTTCCAGTCCAAGTGTAACCTTCACCCCGTATTGCTATGAGAGTGGCTACCCAACTTTAACCATAAGCGGAAGTCCTGAGCAGTTATAGTAAGATATAAGTAACTAAAACGCAAAGAATAAAAATCTATAATGTCTAGGTGTAAAAATTCTAGTTCTAGACTAATTTCACGTACATCTACCAGAGTGCGCTACCCAATCCATGTCAGCTCCCTTAGTTTGCTTCTATCTTCTGAAATCTGAAAAGAAATAATATAAA
>JAUPMG010281166.1:0-18392 GCA_031762675.1 Pachysandra terminalis | reverse complement strand
TTATATAAAAATGAGTAAAGGATATATAATAAAAAGAAAACAAAAATGAAAGGTTCCACAAGGTGAGGAACCAAACCTCCTAAAAAACAGTAACCTTACAACAACCAAAATAAGTAAAAAACCTCTCATCCCACAAAAACATAAATTACATCAGCAAGTGTACCCTAATGCCTAAAAAAATCAGAAGCAGCAAAGTCTTTAAGCTTTGGTAGAATTCCAAACCAAGTAGTTGTAGATCCCAACACTGAATCAAAAAGATGCTCCGACACCTCCATGAATCTTCAAAAATTCTCCTATTACGTTCCCCCCCATATCTCCCATAGAATACAAAAAAAGAGAAGCCTCTACATAGTTCGTCCCTTTTTACCCAACACCAGGAACCACCATTGATCCAATAGATCACTCACATGCCAAGGAGGGGCCCAAGCCACATCAGTACACTTCACAAAAAAACTCCATACCTTCACAGCAAAATTACATGATAGGAAAAGATGGTCCACTAATTCTTCATTCCGTAAGCATATCACACAAACCTAAGGTGTTAAGGCCATGAATCTTCTTCTTCTTCTTTAAATGTTATCTACAATATTAATATGATTCAGGAAGACGGTCGAAAGAAATGCTTTTATTTTAGGAGGGACTTTAGAACCCCACAACCAATGAGGAGAGAGCGAAATATCAGAAACCGGACAACCCCCCCCCCCTAAGAACACCAAGGAAAGACTTACAAGAAAAACTGCCACTTGGGTCAGGAGACCAAACGCGATGATCAATAGAAGACTCAACAATAATCACAATTTTGAAGATGCTCAAACAACCTACCATGTGACTGATTGGCATGCATTTCATTATGAATTTGTTAATTTGAGCAGAATTGAGCTCCATGCAAAGGCTATAAGATGAGGCTTTTTTGTTGAGTAGAATTGAGTTTCTTGACATTACAACCAACTGTTAAAGTTTGGTTTCTTCTGCTAGAGGCTATGGAAAGGAGGTTTATGAATGTAGTCTGGACATTTTTTGTGTTTAATCTATGGAAGGAAGAAACTGAGGAGTGGTTGAGGATGGTGGAGATGGGAATAGTGTTTTCCTCATCCCTTATGCAAGTCCTACTGAACTCGGTTTCAGTTTATTTAATACAGATGGAGTGATGTCTTTTAGATGGGAGGGGCTTACAAATTGGAAAAAGAAGAGGTTTCTTAGACGAGGAAAGAAAACAATCTGTAGTGATTTTGATAACTAACATGATATTTACCAAGTACTCGGTAATTCAAAAGTTGTATGTTGTTACAAGACAACTTACAATGATTTTACCAGCCCATGTACTTATGTACCAGGCTTCATAATCCCTCAACCGTCAGTTATAATACCTGGAAAGCTGGAAAGAAAAGAGTAATACATTTTTAGGTTCTTTACATTATTTGTGAAAACACATATATCTTAATCAAATGCAATATAGATTGCATTTTTTTATCTTTCCCTCTAAATTTTCAGCTGAACATCACATCAAAATGAAGTAATTTGTTGAACTTTAACATATTGATGAAACAGAATTTTATATCCTTTTGGTTTGAATTATGGGCAAAAAAATAATTCTATCAAAAATCTAAATGGAGTTTTCATATTACTACTGAAATCTAGGAGTTTGATTTATGTATCATATCTATAGTTTTGATTGCATGAACTTGAAAAATAAAGTTTCAAAAATTTTGAACAGAAACTATTGATACATCAGAAGCTAGGAAAATATCAACTCTTTAGGGGTTTCTTTTTAGAAATCTCAAAACAAAAATGTTTAAAGTTCTGGTGGAAATGTGTTGACATTTTTGAAGCATTTGAGGTTGTGTTAATTGCATTTTTACAAGGATCAAAATACGTTTCTTCTCAGTGTTGTTCTAGAGTACGTATGGAAACCAAGGTTTTAAGTTTTGGCCGTGTTTTTTCAGTTTGTGGTATCCAATATGGATACCTGTTTTAATGGTTTCGGCTGATACCCGATACATATTGGCTGATACAATAATATCAGTTTTCAAGGGGGCCAAAATCTGATCTGAGACTGAAACTTGAAACATTGATGGCAACAGGTTGGCTTGATACCAGTGTTTTTAAACGTTAAGGCGTGAGGCGAGGCATTAGATCTTGTTGGCTTGAGGCGAGGCGTAAGCCTCGTGCATGTATTTTTTTAATTATAAAATAATTTATTAAATATATAATAAATAATAGTATTCATTATAAATATTAAAAAAGGTAGGAAGAAATGATATAAAAGGTATAAAAATTAAAAATAAATGAAACTTCAAATTCAACACTAAAATAATTCGAAAGTACTTATACTCCAATTCCATTAGTCCATTCCATCATCAAGTAAAAGAAAAGAAAATCATGCATTACATCACCATCACCAACGGAAAACATATAAGCATGTTCTAAATTCTAAACCCCAAGCATTGCATCAAACAAAAAATCACTCTAAGCCATCCACATCAACCAGTTCATATGCATAATCATCATCATCATCTTCTCCCTATCCTTCTCCATGTCTTTCTTCTTATCCTTGAGGTTGCATAAACATCTCCTCATCAATCACATTCAAATTTGGATGATCTTCTTTACCTTTGTCTATAATGTAAATTATATTCTATCAATATCAATGGAAAATAAATTTACAAATTGAATCTAACTTCATCATTATATTCCTCATGAAATATGTAATACCTACTAGATGAATTATGTGCATATTGTGGTATCCTACTCCCAATCCCAGATCCTCGATCTCTCTTTCGAGAAACTGAAGTACCATGTCCATGATTAATGGTGGTGAAACCTAAATCAATTGAAGACAAATTTCAAACCATCTCAATTGCAGCAACTTCATGGGCTATCCTATTATCATCAAGCCATGAAATATCAGTAGGAAGAATAGGATCCTCTTTCTCAGTGATCCACTCACCATCCGAGTCAATTTGTTCAACCAAAATCGGATCAACTCGTTCATTTGCTCTCCTCTTGATGCTCCTTCCCCTTAGCTTCAAATTGTACATGATAAACACAAGAGCATTCAACTGCTTTTTCTCTAATCTGTTTCTCCTTTTTGTATGCACCTATTTCAAATTTCAAAATTAAAAGTGAAGTATAAATTAAAGTAATAAAAAAATTGTAGATTTAAAACATTATTATACTCTATGCTTTAAACTTTAAGTCTAAAGTTAAAAAGTATAGAAACCTATTCAAAAGTGCTCCAATTTCTCCCATAACCAGAAGCACTACATGTAAGGCTTAGCACTCAAATTGCAAACTTCGTCAGCTCAGGAGTCTTGGTTCCAAAGTGGGTCCACCAATCAGCTATAATAAAATTATTTAACTTGTAAGTCAAGAGAGCAATATTAAATTTGTTAAACACTAAAAATGAACCATTTTGTGAAATACCAGGAGATCGCCTTTTCCTAGTACTAATTACGATTTTAGAGCCAAATTCTACTTTAGCTTCATCATACAAATCCAACTGGTAATCCACAAGTATATGCTCACTTTTATCAATAATCATCCTACCCATCACGCACTTCTTGATCATTGGAAGAGTTTGATTCATAGTGTAGTTGTGTGTTTAAATAATAACTAGCTGTATGTAAAAGACGGTGAAGTTGTGGAGTCCATCTTTCATCAATTGTTCTCCAAATAGGCATTTAATTTCTCCTCACGTCGCCATAAACATATGAAATTTTCTCCTTGGCTGAATCCTTCATCTCATAAAGATATGGCATCGATGGTCTCTCTTTAGAATCAACTTCTCTCAACATTGTAACTATGGGCAAAGTTGTTTTCTATACCCTTATATAAAAGTAACACTTGTTTCTAGAAGTGTTTCTAATTTTCCCCTTTTTTCCCATTTTACCCCTGTCTACCTGCTTTTCACTCCTGACAAATTTCTTATGTATTAAATATTAGGGTTAATATAACTTATACCCCTAACATTCTAGATAAATGCAGAAACATCCTTTATGTTATTTGATATTACACTTATGTATTAGATATTAGGATTAACACCACTTATACCCCTAACATTCTAGATAAATGAAAAAATACCCTCTATGTTGTTTGATATTACACTTACATCCTCTGTCAGTAACATTCGATAAACAACGTTAGTAGAGCGTGTTTATTTTTACTATTTTGACTCTATCTTAAAAGTTATATTTAAAAGATTAAAAACTTAATTATTTTTAGGACAAAATTACCCTTCACTAATTATACTTACCATAGAAAAAAACCATAGGATTTACAGTTATGTACCAGCACATCATTCATTATAGGGCATTTTAATAAGATATATGTATAACTGGTGGGACCTACATCCACAAAACAAATATTCTCTTATTTAAGTGGTGTTGAGGTACATGCCAAATACCTCGTTTGGATATAAAATTATGCTTCAGTGACGTAAGGACTAAATGACTGAACTATTATCTGTCTTCAACACAGTGCACATGTAGATGTAGCAAGTGGGACTCACTATAAGTAGCCTACCTGTGAGATCTTTTTGGGTGTGAGAGGAATGTCCTTGTTCTTTTGTTTTGGGAACCAGGGTGTCCGGGCCAGCTTTGCACACGACGACTAATCCCCAGAGCCCTGAAGTTAACGACTGGGTAAGCCTCAAGTGGCCCCAAGTGAAACGTCCCCCTCCCCCCCGCATAATTGAACCCCAGACCTTATGCTTCATGAGGCACCATCTGCAATTTTTTGGGATGTCTCTACGTGTTGTTAGTGGGACAATTGGATTTGAACCGATAACTTATGCCTTACCATTGCGTTACTCTACCATTGAGTTAAAAGTGCTCATTTTCTTCAATTCATAAATTAGCCCACTATATATATATATATATATATATATATATATAGAAATATAAAAGTAAAAATGAAAGTTTTATGTCTCTTTTATTTTGTTTACATCAACACTATGATTAAGTCACCTCGTATTTATACATAGAACAGAAAAAAGAAAAGCTTAACATTTGTTTCCTTTTATTTACATTGTCAATATTATGAAGTCCTGATTCGTTTGAAACATTTTATTTGTATTCAATATTTTATTGATTTGGATATTAACCACATAATCAGGTTACAGCCAATCAAGTTGATTGGATGATCATATTTCTTTCAGATGACGTGCATGCGACAAATAGTAACATAACTAGATCTTGGAGATGATCTTTGTCAATTCATCAGTATTTTGATCTAAAAACAGGCACGTGCAAAGCACGTGCCCAGGACTAGTAATACAAAAACAACTTGAGGCCAAAAACTTGGATCGTGAATTATAGACTCCCTTGCTTTAGTCCCCTCAATAGACTTAGACCATTGACTTTCATTCCATTTCTCTGATATAAACATGGATTGAAGATGTGATCATTGGAAAAGTTTGATTCATAGCGTAGTTGTGGGTTTAAATAATAACCAGTTGCCTGTAAAAGACAGTGAAGTTGTGGAGTCTATATTTCATCAATTTTTCTCCAAATAGGCAAATATTTTCTCTTCACGCCACCACAAGCATATGAAATTTTCTTATTGGCTGAATCCATCATCTCATAAAGACACGGTATCGATGGTCTTTCTTCAGAATCAACTTCTCTCAACACTGCAACTATGGGCAAAGTTGTTTTAATACAAAAACAATTTGAGGCCAAAAACTTGGATCATGAATATACAGTCCCCCTTGCTTTAATCCCCTCAATAAACTTAGACTTTCATTCCATTTTTCTGATGTAAACATGGATTGAAGATGTTTCTCTTTATAGAAGCGTTGGAGTGTAAGAAATGTTGTGGAAAAACGTGTAATTGCTGGACGAAGGAACTCATGGTTCTCTGTAAAACTTCTCATAAGACTCAAAACCCATCCATTTTGATAAATAAACTTTTTAACTGGCTTTGCTTTTTCAATAGAATCGGTAAATATCTTCATCTTTCCAATATCTCTAACATTAAAACTATACAATGGGCGGCACAAGGAGTCCAATATAATTGTGGTCACTTCTCCATCAATTTCTTACCAGCTAATACATAGCTAGAGTGATTGTCTGTAATAATTTGAACAACGATTTCTTATCCAATTTCTTCCACAACTTCATCAAGATATTTAAAAAGCAATTCACCATCTTCTATTGATGCTGATGCATCAATGGATTTGTAAAACGTTGTCCCTATAGGACTATTGACCAAAAAATTGGCAATGGATCTACTTTTACCATTTGTCCAACCATCAGACAATTGTACAACCATACTTTTCCCGTATTTTTTGTACTCCTCCATTAACTTATCAACATGCTCCACGTCTTCCTTAAGTATCCATGCTCTTACTTCATGCATTGATGGAGGGGTAAAGCATGGCCCAACGTTTAAAATTTCTTCACACATTGTTTTAAAGTAAGGGTTGTTTACCAAATTAAAAGAAAGTGCATTGGTAAACAAACCCCTCCCTATTGTCATATGCACATTTTTTCTTTCCTCCTTCCATTGTGAGTTTTAAGTAGATTGTCGTGCTTCTTTAGCAATAAGCTGATCCATACGACCAGATGTTCTTGGCTGCAAACCACTCCCACTCCCACATGCTTGATTAATTGCTCCTGCAACTAGAGATGAATTTGAATCTTTACTACTTACTGTCCCAACTCTTCCAATGGTACAAATAAGCCCCTCACTCTTTGTTTTTAGCAAGATAACTTCATTTAGTGCCATTTCACATCATTTCTTCCCATCTTCAAGACATTGTGTCCATGCACCCATCCCATGACGAGTCCTAGCTAAATGATGTTTTAATCTGCGAATTCCCCTGGTACATAATTTATTGCAAAAATTACAAAAAAGGTTTCCCTTAGGCCTTCCTTCTGCCTCTTGACCATATTCCCAAGCAAAATCTCTTCTACTAGTCATTGTTAAGTGAAAACAAAGTGAACTGCAATGCTGCAAATTACCCAAACCATAAGAACTAAATAAGATTAAGAACTGCAATGTTTCTAAAACATAAAATTGCAACTAATAAAGAATAAGAATCCTATGAATTAAGTAATTAACAATTTGACGGAAGAAAACAAAAATAAAGTACCTAAAAAAATGAACAATTGGAAAATAGTGAGCTTCAAAAGGTCTTAAAAAAAAGGGAGATATTTAGATTTTAACCTGAAAAGGCTTGATTTCGAAACAGAGATTTCAAAAAAAAAAAAAAAGGTTGGGGCTGTTGACAAAGACGAAAAACTGAGATTTAAAAAAAAATGTTGGGGCTATTGACCAAGAGGAAAAAAAGATATTTCAGAAAAGGGGGGGTAGGGTGTCAATAATGAGGGCGAGAGAGATTTCAGAAGAAAAAAAAAATTGGTTCAAGAAAGAGTGCGAAATAGAGATTTCAGAAAAAAAAAATAAAAGAAAAAATCTTCCAAGAAAAGAAGAGGATGAACAGAGGGGTGGGGCGTCAAGAAAGTGAGATTTTAGAAGAAAACCAAAAAGTGGGCGAGAGATTTTAGAACAAAAAAATTCGGCCAAAAACAAAGAGGACGAAGAGAGAGAGAGAGAGAGAGAGAGAGAGAGTTAACGATTTAGAAGGAAAAAAAATACTTGATTTATTAGGATTTTTTTCTGCTAAAAATCTTTTGTTGTTGAGCTTGAGAGTTCTTCTTCATTGGGTTTGCTCTTTGAACCCTAAACCTTCCCTTTTTCTTCTGCAAAAGTCAATTATAGTTTATCTCTTAATTTTAATAAGCAAAAGGGTAGTAAAAGACAAATTAGACAAGTAAATAAGTTAACTACAATCAAATAATTTAAAAATTAAATCATTTGTTTTCTTCTTCTTCTTTTTTTTTGCAGTTTTTTGTTGCACGCACAAGAGGCGTGCGCCTCATGTGCGAGGTGTTAAAAATAGCATTAGGCGTGTGCCTCGTGAGCGCCATGCGCTATTTCACTGCGCCTCGTCGCGTTTTTTTAACGCCACTCCTCGAGTTGTGCACCTCGTATGCCTTTCAAAACCAGGAATCCACCCTATTTTAATGCAGAGGGTCGGATTACCCCTTTGTGATTAGTTTTTAATATAAATGTGTTTTTAGTATTAAAAAGGGCACAACTAGGATGTCATTAAAAAAAGGGAAAGAATGGAAAATGAGTTTGGTATTTTTTTTTTTGGCAAACCTGATCCTGGACCTATTCTATTTTTTGCTCTACCTTTTAGCCGTTAAAGGGTCATGATTAGGCAGTCCATTAACCTTCTGCACTACCATAATTTAACACTACTTATGCAATAGGGCTGCTATCTGGAAAGAAGGGAGCTTGGATACTCAACTTCATCAATGATGTGAAGTAGCATCTCTTATTAATATCTGGTTCTTGTGTGTGCTGACAGTGGCTTAATATTTGGAAATTCTCTTACCAAGGGAGGACTTCATAGAGCAAAATTGTCTGGTGCAGTTGAAATTCTATTGACCCCCTCCCCCTCTCCAACTCTCTTTCAGCAATTACCTTATTCTAATAACAATTGGCTATCACTGATTCATTGCATCACCTTTTTACCCTCTCATTAGATGAAAGAAACAACCAAATTCTTATTTCACAACGTCCTGTACTTTGAATTCATTGGTAGTCACTATTTTTCCTGTCTTTCCAAGTGGGTGATAATGATCACTTCTTGGATGCATTACTTTTCATCCATGTTGCACTGATATGTATGCTAGAATCTGACATAGGTACCGTGTTGCAGGATAGTAGGTTGCTCTAAAAATAAAATAAATAAAAAAAGAATAAAGGGGAATAAGAAGGATAATCTGATAGAATCTCTCTGGCAGGACCTTGAACAATTTGCAATCTCACCAATCTGAATCAAGGGTTGGTAAAAGCATCTCACCAATACCAAAAACATAGGAGGAATCACACCTTAAAAAACAATTATTCAATTCTCGTCCTCCTTTTTTACATCCATGATAAAGCCTTTCTATAGACTTATTCCTCAACCCTAATTGCATAAAAATAATCCTAATCTAATACATATACTTTTTTTTTTTGGGAACCTCGACTGTACGAGGAGAGCTTTATTGATGAATTGGAAGAAAACAATTACAAAGGTCGAGGGGTAGGCACGTACCTCAAGTGAAAAAAAGAGAATACAATCTTATCAACGATGTACTCATAATAGAGAAATTACATATAAAGATCCTATCTCCTAACATAAGGAAGACCTGCCTTCTCCAATCGAATAATGACACAAATCTCCATAGGACGAGAGCTAAATTGTAGATGACGAACCTCATGAAGTGAAGCACCTTCCTTGGTCAACACATCGGCAACTAAGTTGACCTCTCTAAATACATGAGCAACCGAGTATTGCAACGAGATGGGTATATGCTTAATTCTGGTCGACCAAAAGAAATAATTCCAAGGAGGATCAGAATCATGTATAATCCAATCAACCAATAGTCTTGATCAGATTCAATCTCCACATAATGGAAACTCAGATCAAGGCAAAGCAGAAGACCGTCCAATAACGCATGAATGTCTGCCATATTATTGGTACAGGACCCATAGTGACAGGAAAAGGCAGTAAGAAAGCAACCTGAAGATGACCTAATAATGCCACCCCCACCACCAAAGCCAGGGTTATTGACACAAGCCAGAGAAATCGATATTTTAGAAGGTAAGGCCTTGTGCAATCCAATACATATGCTTGAAGAGACCTAAAACTACCAAAATACATCCAAAATATCTTCTAAAATGTCACACCCCAAATCCAAGATATAGGATCTCGAGGATTTCCAAGGAAATTACTTTTAGATCCACCACGTGGACGCGAATAACCATTCACAATACATAACCTTATTCCTGCTTAATCTGAGTCTAAAAAACATAATTCAGCGGAAGTCTTGAGTAAATAAAAATCTGTAGCTCAACTCATATCCGTTAAGCTGGAACCCACATAAAAGAAATAGAAACTATTCTATTACAAGTTCAATGCCCACTCGGTGTCAAAACCAACATAAACCATCATAAAAATGTCAAGTATCTGAAGTAAAGGAACCTCCTCTCTAGACTGGCACATCAAACGAACTGATCACCTGTTTCAATACAAGGGTTAGCCGAAGCCTCGTAGAGAAAATCAAAGAAGTTACAATAATTATTTTCATGCATACATAACAACACGGTTAATTCATACAATTTCAATCAACAAGTAATACCACAGTCAAATGCATTAGCATGCTCATCATTATACTAAATCTCACATATTTAATAGATATATCACATTCAACATTGTAATCCCATTACATATAACAATTACACGAGTAGTTATATCATATCACAACAATTGTTCACATGATCCCACCATGATAAATCATAGGGTACACATGTTCCCATCATGCATTCAAACCCAATCCTCATAGTCTCACTATGAATCAAACATAACCTACATGATCCCATCATGCTCAATATATAAACCACATAGTCCCACTATGCAAACAATACACCACATGATCCCACCATGCAACACAAGCAAACATATAGTCCCACTATGCCAAACAATAACCTCATGGTCCCACCATGCAAAACAAACAAACACATGGTCCCACTATGTAAACAAACAAACTCATAATCCACTATGCAAGCAAACAACCTCGTGGTCCCACCATGCAAAACAAGTACTACATAGTCCCACTAAGCAAGCAAACAACCTCGTGGTCCCACCATGTAAAACAAGTACTACATAGTCCCACTATGCAAACAAACAACCACATGATCCCACCATGCTACGACCAGTAACCACATGGTCCTACCATACCAAACAAGTATGGCCCAATCACAAGCACTAATAATCAACATGTAGAGACACAAACATTCACTTCAACCAAACATGTGCAATGATTAATGCAATGTAGTATGATTCAGTTATGTATTATGAAATGTGGATGATGTGCATATGCAATGCAGAGATAATTAGGCCTAGCCCAATCACATGCTCATTCAATCATACGACCATTCAACCCGTTCTTTAAGGGACTTGCACCCACGGTAGAATGCCACAATTCCATTCTTTAATGGACTTACACCCACGGTAGAACACACCATTCCTTTACCATTATTCTTGAAGGGACTTTCACCTCACGGTAGAATACACCAGTAGACCAGACCATTCCTTAAGGGACTTTCACCACACGGTGGAACACACCAGTACACAGATTCCATTCCTTAAGGGACCCAAGAGCTGTGTTTTTTTTGGGCATTTCGGTAGATGTCTCGGCATCTACCGAGAGTCCTACCGAAAGCCCATTTCGGCCCAGAAATTAGTTTTCCTTCTAGCGCTTCGTGCCCATACTCTCAAATACCTCTTTTTACACTTCTAAATATCAAATACCAACTTCTAATCATCTTTTAATTGATCAAAACCTAACAATCAATCTCGACTATATATGTAGATTTTCATTACACAATCAATCAACATACTTGAATTAGTTCTAGGAAATCATACATAAATCATACGAACTTATAAGATCATCATAAATACAGTAACTTAATCTAAGCATGCTAAATCATGTATACAATCCTTCATAGTATTCATTCAATGCTCATACTATAAGATTACTATTTAGATCATGCCACAAATCATGCAATCCAATCTACAGCTATAGCCTTGCTAAGATCCATGAATATACTTATCGTAAAATCGATGGAAATCCCTATCTCATCTTCCAAGTATCTAACCACCTGCTTAGTAGTAGTCGTCTTTGAGTTTTTCCAGTCTCTTAGGGGCTTGTCTTACCAAAGTCTTCTTTCCCTTGTCCTCTCCTTCACTTTCTCGTGTCCGTCGTACCCCACCTCTTCTTCTTCTTCTTCTTCATCTTCTTCTTCTTCTTCTTCTTCTTTCTCTTCCTTCTTAGGTTTTCTGGTTCTCCTCTTCTTGCAGCATGCTTTTCTTTTCTTCTCTCTCTCTCTCTCTCTCTCTCTCTCTCTCTCTCTTTTCTTCCTTTCCTCTAGGTCTTCTCATTCTCTCATTTTTTCTTTAGAACCAAAACCAGGACTTTCTTCCTCTCTCTCTGTTTTGAACATGTGAAGCTAGGGAGAAGCTTTCTCTCTCTTCACTTCCTAGGTTTTAGGAGTTCCAATTCTTAAACACTATTTTCTTAATTATCCACTTTTAATATTTGAATTTTGAATTCTCTACAGAAGGAATCGATCATATTAGTTTGTGTTGGTTTTCCTTAATTAACCTCATTATTAATCTTAATTATAAAATTAGCTATGTTATAATTGGATTCTGTTTGGGTCTTAAGTCCAATTTGAATTAAGGTTCATGTCAAATTCGAATTAAAGGTCCAGGCCTAATTAAGGTCCAAGCCCATTTCAATCTGATTTATATTTAATTACATAAGTTAACCAATTACTTGTCATATTTACTAATTAGTCTAGTTCAGCCACAAGTTTTGCATATAATCCAAATTTTGTAATTAGTAGATTAATTAGAACTAATTCGCTAAATGTCTAGCTGGCTCCGGGTCATTACATAAAATAAGAAATATTATCCTACTAAAATCTTTACACGAAATTTCTAGATAATTCTAATCTAACTACTTTCCTAATAAAACTCTAACAAATCATAATAAAATCCTAACCTAAAATTCCCAAATAATTGGGTTTGCTAAAAAACCCATGGGTATGACCCATTTAACAAGTTTGGGCCTAAACATGTAAGTAATTGAACTGGGCTTGCTGGCTTGGTCTACATTATTCTCCCCTTGTTGGAGAAAACTTGTTGCGTGATATTGTAGTCTTCCAATCCAATGAATGAGATACTTGAAAACACATAGGAAACCATGCTCAAAGAGTAGAGAACAAAGAAAATGGGCTTGGAATTACTCCTAGAAGCTTTACACCTTCCAATCACAGGAACCACAATCAGATTTTCTTCACTACCGCTTTGATCTTTCAAACACGAACACCACAATCCAAGATGCGAACTTGCTCTGATACCAAAATTGATGCAAGACAGCATGTTGCTCTTAAAATAAAATAAATAAAAAAGAATAAAAGGGAATAAGAAGGATAGTCTGGCAGAATCTGTCTGCTAGGACCTTTAACAGATTGGAATCTCACAAATCTGAATCAAGGGTCGGTAAAAGCGTCTCACTAATACCAGAACAATAGGAGGAATCACACCTCAAATTTTTTTTATTCAATTCTTGTCCTTTTTTGCATCCATAATAAAGCCTTTATATAGACTTATTCCTAAATCCTAATTGCATAAAAAGAATCCTAATCTAATAAATATACTTGAAGAGACCTAAAACTACCAAAATACATCCGAAATATCTTCTAAAATAAGAAATATTATGGTACTAAAATCTTTACACGAAATTTCTAGATACTCCTAATTTAACTACTTTCCTTGTAAAACTCTAACAATTCATAATAAAATCCTAACCTAACAAATACCCAAATAATTGGGTTTGCTAAAGAATCCATGGGTATGACCCAATTAACAAGTCTGGGCCTAAACATGCAAGTAATTGAACCGGGTCTGCTAACTTGGTCTACATTATACCGGGTTTTAGATTCGGTAAATTTAGGGATTTGGATTCATGGACAGCAGGTTGCTCTTGAATTAAAATAAATAAAAAAAGAATAAAGGGGCATAAGAAGGATAATCTGATAATCTCTCTGTCAGGACCTTGAACAGATTGGAGTCACTAATCTGAATCAAGGGTTGGTAAAAGCATCTCACCAATACCAAAAACATAGGAGGAATCACACCTCAAAAAAAAATTTATTTAATTCTCGTCCTCTGTTTTTACATCCATAATAAAGCCTTCAAATAGACTTATTCCTAAAGCCTAATTGCATAAAAATATCCTCATCTAATACATATACTTGAAGAGACCTAAAACTACCAAAATACATCCAAAATATCTTCTAAAATAAGAAATATTATCCTATTAAAAGCTTTACACGAAATTTCTAGATAATCCTAATCTAACTACTTTCCTAATAAATAACAAATCATAATAGAATCCTAACCTAAAAAATACCCAAATAATTGGGTTTGCTAAAGAATCAATGGGTATGACCCAATTAACAAGTCTGGGCCTAAATATGCAAGTAATTGAACTGGGCCTGCTGACTTGGTCTATATTATACCGGGTATTGGATTTGGAAAATTTAGGAATTTGGATTCATGGACACGGCAATTTTTTTGAATAATATAAAAGAAAATACTTATAATCATAGGTATGTTGAGTTAAACAACATAATATCTTATGACATGGCTTATATACATATAGACAGGGGCTTAATGAGCTTACTGATACTATGTCATCCATTTAGAATCTTTTAATATTAAATCACATTGTTTGTACTCTGTTGATTAGTGATGTGAAAATAAATAAAAGGGAATTAGTGAGAGTTGTGCAAGAATCGTCCGAGTGTTGAGTCCAATGCCCATTACAGGTACATTACTCATTCGAAAGTGTCCATTCAACTTATTCCACGGTTATTTATTATGTTGTTGATTCTTTTTACCAGTCACATGTGTGGTTGCCATATGGTATTCAGCTTTCCTAGGAGACCTTTTTGCTACAACTTAGTGTGTCAATGGGTGAAATTTTGTCGTTCACCCACGATTACTTTCTGATTCGTACTCTCTACTTTATCTCTGTAATCATTGTGCTATGCAATCTAGAGCTTAAGGCTTTATTGTGGAAAAATTGTTTATTAAGCTTTACTTTGTGCATTTACTTTTACAAACTCTGAGTCTCATAGATGTGGAACTGTTGCTTTTGAAGACTACCAAGGCATCAGGAATTGTAGCGGGTAATGAACTGGGTAAATTTAGTGACCCACCAGAAGATGCTTCCTTGGATGATTTATTTCATCCATTGGACAGAAACCGGGAGGATTGAGCAGCTAAAGTTTCAACATCTGCTTCCTCATCTCATATGAATCAAGGCAGTGCAATCATACCTGATGGTGGAAAAAATGACCTTGCTACAAAGCTAAAAGCTAGAGTGGCTTAGAAACGAATTGAAAACGAAACAGGGCAGACAAGTGGAGGAGATCTATTACAACTCATGATGGGAGTTTTAAGTGATGATGTAATTGACATTGATGGTTTGGTGCATATATGATTATCTAATACGCGATTAGTCTTGTGGTTTACCACTCCTGACAATACTATGCTTTTTCTCTCTCACTTTTATTTTTTATTTTTGTCCTCATATAACAGGATTTTGATGAAAAATTGCGTGGAGAAAACTTCTTTCCTCTACATGTGCTCAGTATTTTTCTGCTAGTACACTTTTGAGCCGTTCTGTGATACTATGTGTACTTTTCGTTATGTATTTTTTTTTTGTTTTGATTGTATATTGAATATTGTATGTACTGGCATATGACTTGCTGTAACACACTCTTGATATTACTTGATTTATATTGATGCGAGGTTTTAAATTGTAGTACTGATGGAAACTTTGTAGCTAAGTAGTTGCCTTTCAAGTGAATTTTGCCTCTTCAAATATTTCTTGTAAATTGTTAATACAATATATTTCATGATAAGGGAAATATTGATGTAACATAAATTTCAGACCTTTGAGAAGGGAATTTCATGGAAATTTAAAATTATGCATTCATGAAACCAAAACGCAACCACATGTGCAATGTTAGTAGAAGCTAATTGTTCTTTGAGTTCAAAATTGACTAAAAAGTCATTACATATATTGCATGTTATTAGATTGTATCTGCTTATATGTCAGTATGTAGTCACATATGCATGTATATCATGTGTGTATGAATATGTATATATGTATGTGAAAAGTGCAAACCCTAGATGTGAAAGACAAACAAATAGAGAAGAAGAGAAGAACGAATGAAAAAAATTAGAGAAGTTGACCTGATGTGGTCGGACCTTCTTATTTTATATAATAACTAATAGTTTGAATTTACAGATATACCCTTGACACCCTTTTATTAATATTTAAGCTATTTCAACACTCCCCCTCAAGCTGGAGCATATATGTCTCCCATACCCAGCTTGGAGCACATTAATGCAAACTGACTTCTTCCAAGAGTCTTCATAAACACATCTGCTAAGAGATTTCCAAAATTAACAAATAAGGTTGATATCTTCTTGCTCATCATTGCATCTCTAATAAAATGACGGTCTTCTTCAATATGCCTTGTCCTCTTGTGAAACAATGGGTTGTTGGCAATGTACATTGCAGCTTGATTATCACAAAAGATTTCCCATAGGCTTATTACTAGTAGACCCAAACTCTTGCATAAGAGTTTTTAACCACAACAATTCACAAGCAGTATGAGCCATAACTCTATAATTAGCTTCAGCACTAGATCTAGCAACAACATTGTTTCTTACTCCTCCATGTAACCAAATTACCTCCAATGAAGGTACAATAGCCTATAGTAGACTGTCTATCAAAAGTAGATCTTGTCCAGTCTGCATCAAAATAGCCCACAATATCAAGATTGGAATTTGAACGATAAATGAGACCCTTACCTGGAGAGCTGTTGAGATATTTTAAAATTCTGCATACAGCTTCCAAATAAACTTTGCTTAGGTGCCTGCATGAATTGGCTCACCACACTAACAGCAAATGTAATATCAGGTTGTGTGACTGTTAAATAAATCAACTTCCCAACAAGTTGTCTATACCTTCTAGGGTCTTCAAAATCAGGGCCATCTACATCTGATTTTACATTAGGATCCATCGGTGTGTCAGCTGGCTTTGCTCCCAACAATGTAGTCTCTTGCAACAGATCTATCACATACTTCCTCTTTGACAGGCTAATACCCCTCTTACTTCTAGCTACTTCTATACCAAGAAAATACCTCAACTATCCCAGTTCCTTAGTCTGAAAGTTTTGTTTAAGGTACTTTTTCAAGTCTTCCATCCCATTAACATCACTTCCAGAGATTATTATATCATTGGTCAGTGGCTCCGATGAAAGCCATATGACACTACTATGTGGCTGAACTTATCAAACCAGGCTCGAGGAGACTGTTTTAGGCCATAGATTGCTTTCCTTAATAGAAAAACTTTACTATTCTCCCCTTAAGCAACAAACTTTGGTGGTTTTTCCATATAGACTTCTTCCTAAAGATCACCGTACAAAAATGCATTCTTAATATCCAACTAAAACATAAGCCAATTCTGATTTACAACAACTGATATTAAAACCCGAACTGAATTTAGCCTAGCAACTGGGGAAATTGTCTCAAAATAATCAACACCATAGGTTAGTATAACCCTTTGCAACTAAACAAGCTTTTGGCCGTTCAACTATTCCACCATTGACAACCAATAGTCTCCTTGTTAGTTGTTATCAGGTTAAGGTAAAGTAGTCAATTGCCACGTGTTACTAGAACATAAAGCATCAATTTCTTCTTCCATAGCTTTCTTCCATCCAGGATGAATGAGTGCCTTCCTGATAGCTTTTAGGAACATAAACATATAAAAGAGAGTACAAAACAACGAGGTGATATGGGATCAAAACAACGATAGCCTTTTTGAGTTCGAGAATAACCGAGGAAGATACATTTAATAGCACGAGGAGATAATTTATCACGACCAAGACTCAAATCATGAGCAAAACATACACAACCAAAAACCAGTGGAGGTATATGATGCAATGAAGAGTTGGGAAATAGAACTGAATAGGGAGATTGACCATCTAGGATAGGTGTAGGCATACGATTGATCAAACAAGTTGTCAAAACAGCATCACCCCAAAAACCTTTTGGCACTTTAATATTAATCATCATAGAATCATAGTGCGGGAAACTTCCAATAGGTTTCTGTTTTTTCGTTCAATTACTCCATTTTGTTGCGGAGTATGTATACAAGAAGTTTAACGAATCATTTCATTTTCAAAGAAAAAAAGTGTAAGATCATTTCTCCAATATTCTAAGGCATTATCAGATCGAAACACACAAATATCTTTTTCAAATTGAACATTTATTTTATGGAATGATTTGAAAAGAAACGGGACTTCAGATCTATCTTTCAAGAAGTACAACCAAGTCATCCGGGAATAATCATCCACAAAGGAGATAAAATATCTAAAACCAAAGACACTTGACATACGAAATGGACCCCAAACATCAGAATGAACTAGAAAGAAAGGATGAAGACTTTTTTCGAATCGTGGACTAAAAACAGACCTATAATGCTTCCCAAGTTCACACTCCAAGTGATACATGGATTGAAGTGATGGAACAAGTTGTTTGAGCTTCGGAAGAGAGATTGTAATGACCCAATACCCTTAGTAGAATTTATCCTCATGTTAATAATTTATTTTATTTTATTAATTGATTGATTTAATTTAAGTGGTTTAATTAATGGTCTATTTAATTCAGGGTGATATCTGATATA